>CADDIJ020002866.1:0-13563 GCA_902809745.2 Tetradesmus lagerheimii
CATAAAGCAGCACAGAATGTTGGTTGTTGCATGTGCTGATTGACACAAGCCGCACACACAAGCATCAGCAGCATGCCACAGATCTGTCTCCCCACAACAGTCAAGGTGCTTAGTGACCAGCTGCACATTGATTTGCACGGCCGCTGCCAGATGGCGCTGTGAATGACATGGGGGCTGCCCTGAATGCACGTGACACACTCAAGCGGGAGCCCCAAGGAGTGATCCGCACCCTGGAGGTCACACATCTGCACCTGGTGTATGCCTGGCATGAGCTGCTGAGCCAGTTGGCAGTTTTGGAGAAGTGGTAGGTGTTTGAAACCTGTTGACAGTGCTGTTCTTCCTGCCTACGGCTGTTTCTGTACAATGCAGCCCCATAATCTGCAATCATTCCAGCTGGCATCTCTGAATTATCATGCATGCAACCATTTTTGACTGTTGTAGGAGACTGCACAAGCACATGCTGCAACGTTAAAACACGGCTTCATGTCCGGCTGGCTATTACCAGAAATGGCATGATTAACCACTTCCTGCCTGCCTGACAGTGTACTGCTTTTGTGCTTACCTGCTGTTCGCCAACAGGGGGCGCCCGATTTTGTACCGCCCGGCGTGCTGGCCCAGATCAACCGGTGGACCATTGTGCTGCCAGCTTGGCTGTTCAGAGGTCTGATTGACCTTGGCAGGCCCAGTGACATCAGCCTGTACCACATTGGCTGCTTCCTTCTGGTGCTGCCAAGCGGGCACAGCACTCCGCTGGCTGCCGTTGTGCTTCACAGCCTGCAACAGCAGCAGTACAGCATAGATGAGATGTTGGAGGCCTTCAGAGAGGCTGGTGCAGTGCTGTGCATCCGTTTGCCCAAGTGCAAGCAGCATGAGGGTAAGCGGAAGGCCAATGGCGGGAGCGCTGTAGACTGGCTGGATCTGCAGAAGCCCATACTGCCCCTGGAGCTGTCCCTGTTCTGTCCCACCAGGACACTGGCGTTCTGCATGGCAGCCAGCTGTTATGCTAGGGGTACAGTGAGTAGGCGGCTGCTGGGTGTGAGGCCTTTTGGGACATCCAAGGCAGCTGCCAAGAGGTACCAGCAGAGTGATTTTCAGCATGTGCAACCAGGTGCCAACTGCTGGAAAGTGCCCACTGCTGGCGACATTCAGAGCATGCTGCCAACCCTGCACCTGCTGCAGCGAACGGCTGGCAGCCGCAGTGACAGCGCAAGTAGCAGCACTGAAAGCAGTGCTGACAGCGAGAGTCACAGTTCAGGAGTTGCAGATGAGAGCAGAAGCAGCAGGGGTGGCAGCAGTGGCAGCGCACTGGCAGGCACATCCAGTGATGCTGCGTGCCAGCCAGATTTGTATTGAAAATGCTTCTTTTCTACAACCTATATTTAATTCTCTATCGAGAGTCCTGGCTGTCTCGCACCAAGCCCAGGAAGGCCAGGAGTGGGTCCCGCTGCTCGCATTGTGCTGACACTGAGGCTGCTCAACGACTATGATCAGCGCCACTCGCTGCAGGTGAGGCAGGAGCGGCACGGGGCAGGTGTTATCTTGTTGGTGTGCAGGTTGCCTTGACACTTTGGTTGTTGTGCCAGGCAGAAGGCAACCCATGTAACGATACCCCAAAAAGCGATGCCTCCATGCCTCGTTTCCGGCCTATAGACCCCGTCACGTTACATACCTCCCCCTCGAGGTAGCGTGATGTCCTCATCCGCGAAACGAGCACGGTGGGGTTCGAGCCCAGGACCTTCCGCACCCGAGTCCGGTGCCCTACCGACTGAGCTACGGAACCGACCCGCTCAGCTACCAATGTAACGATACCCCAAAAGGCGATGCCTCCATGCCTCGTTTCCGGCCTATAGACCCCGTCACGTTACAACCCAGGTGCCTTTCACACCGGCTCATTGGCGTGTTGCGGTGCCTGGAGATCACCCGTTTTTGCGTTCTGATCCAGCACAGCTGCGCATTGTACTGGCGCCCCGCTCTGGTTGACCTTCCTGCTTTTACATGCTGTGCTGTCCGTAGTTGTCCGGTTTCCACTTTCTGGCAAGGCCATGTTGCATGTCGTGTGTCACTGTGCTTGATTTTTCAGCTCTGTGTGTCGCAATGCGTGCTGCTATGCTTGCCAGCCATGAGAGTTGCAGAAGCAGTAGCACCTTAGTTTGCATGCCGCATGCAATGTCTCCTGTCGGTCCCGCGTGCTCCTGCTTGCTGCAGTCTGGTGTGTACAGCGGTGCCTTGGTGCAATCATGCCAAACACCTATGTTAAGCAGCACCATTGTGCATCCCGCTTGCTGTTTGGACCATGCCTGCCTTCCCCTGTGCGTTTTGTGCCCTGTGCTTTGAGCACCCTGCTGCTTTTCGGGCTGCACTTCGCACATGCTGCGCTGCATGTACTTGTTGGTTTATGGGGAGGTAGGGGCTGCAAGATGCCTCTGGAGTTTTACTTTGGTTGCATCTTGTGGCTTGCTATCGGGTTCTCATGATATGTGAGCTGAAAGAGGGGCAAGTGACTCGCTCTAGGGCGATAGCTTGCCCACCCCTGTAACAGACCTCTCTCACACACAGCGTCAAGTGACCTTGGGGTACCCCAGCTGGTGGAGCAAGTGGCTGTGAGAGCAGCAGTAGGTGCTTTTTGGGATGCACTTGCGGACTTTGCTGTTACGGCTAGGGTGCCGTCACGGTATAGAAATCGGCTGCTCACACAACAGCCTTTTATTGCCTGGCATACTGTGTTGCGTGGCAATGGTTTGTGTGTGGTGCGGCGGTGATGGCCTTCTTCTCACTGTGTGTACGTGCTTTCTCTGTGAACTTCTGACACGCCAGAGCTAGCCGTCTTGCTTCGCAGGAGCTGTGAGTTGCCGTGTCGCTGCTGCAAAATGTAGTTGTGCGGCCCTTGCAGCAGCTGGCTTGTCCTCTGCTCTCTCTCCCTAGTTTGTCGCCTCAGACCGCCGCCTGCCAGGCTGTGTTGCTGCTGGTGGGTGATGTTCTGTGGGTTCAGCCGCCCGCTACACTGCATAAAGTGCAGCTTGCTGTCACTGACACTGTTTACACTAGTCCTTTGTTGCCTTTGTTTAGCATCAACACTGCGTGTGCTGTGACTGACGGCTTTGCCTGCAAGGCCATATGTCAAGTTACACACACAGAGAGAGTTTCTGGGGTGAGTCTCCTTGAGTGACAGCCTGTTTTGCTGAGTCATCTGCGACGTTCCAGATTTTCGGGTGTTCGTTGCAACGTAGTTGCCTGTGCACACCGTGTAACCCCTCTTCTTCTTCACACAGCGTCACCTTGTAACATATTTCTTCTTTTTTCACACAGCGTCACGTGGAGGTGGGCTTGGAACAGGTGGTGCCGTGTGGCCTGCTGGAGCTCCCTAAGCTACAGTGTTTGGGTCAGGCAGTGTTGCTGTTGTCAGAACTTGAACGTGTCTGTGCCTTGCCAGGGCTTTCTGCTCAGCGCTCCGCTTATGAGCGCGAGATATGGGGCACGTGGCTGCGCAGTAGACCGCAGTATGGTGATCGGCAGCAGGCTCGGCAGCATGTGCGGCATTTGCTGTCGTTTGTGCCGTCTGTGTGGCATACTGCAGCACGCGCGCACCTGGCGGCTGCCCAAGCTGCCGGTACGAGCGTTGCACAATTATCCTCTGTTTCTCCTGTGGACATTTTGATTGCGCGCGAACAGTTTTGTGCTGATTTGGGTTGGCAGCGGCCAGGGGCAGACGGTTTTATACGTTTGGCTGATCTGCAGGTTGCTGATGCCACGAAGCTACAACGTCTTGCTGCGCTTGATGCCATTACGCCCCGCCATGCTGCCTTTGTTACTCGGGTTAGAGCCCTGGATGCCCTGCCGATGGCAGTCAGCCTGCCTGCAGTGCAGTCGGTGTTGTCTCGTTGGTGGCAGGTGCGGGTGGCTAACGTGTACAAGGAAGCGGCGTGGCGCTTGGCTTTGGATGCATTCCCTACTGCTCAACGTATGCGGACTACTGCTGCGTGTGCAGCATGTTCTGCTGCAGGGCCTGGGGTGGAGCATCATTTTTGGACATGTCCTGTTGCTATGGCGGTGCGGCGTGAGGTGGAAAGTCAACTAAGGGCGTTCAACTTGTTGCCGGCAGGTGCTGTACTGCCGTGCCGAGCTATATGGTTGGCGTGCCCCCCTCATAACGCTGTCCGTCGGTTGGTGTGGGACATGGTCTGTCTTGCAGCAGTGCATGCTTTTGAGAAAGGCCGCAGGGCAGCGTGGGCTGTGTCAAGTGACCTTGGGGTACCCCAGCTTGTGGAGCAAGTGGCTGTGAGAGCAGCAGTAGGTGCTTTTTGGGATGCACTTGCGGACTTTGCTGTTACGGCTAGGGTGCCGTCACGGTATAGAAATCGGCTGCTCACACAACAGCCTTTTATTGCCTGGTATACTGTGTTGCGTGGCAATGGTTTGTGTGTGGTGCGGCGGTGATGGCCTTCTTCTCACTGTGTGTACGTGCTTTCTCTGTGAACTTCTGACACGCCAGAGCTAGCCGTCTTGCTTTGCAGGAGCTGTGAGTTGCCGAGTCGCTGCTGCAAAATGTAGTTGTGCGGCCCTTGCAGCAGCTGGCTTGTCCTCTGCTCTCTCTCCCTAGTTTGTCGCCTCAGACCGCCGCCTGCCAGGCTGTGTTGCTGCTGGTGGGTGATGTTCCGTGGATTCAGCCCGCCCGCTACACTGCATAAAGTGCAGCTTGCTGTCACTGACACTGTTTACACTAGTCCTTTGTTGCCTTTGTTTAGCATCAACACTGCGTGTGCTGTGACTGACGGCTTTGCCTGCAAGGCCATATATCAAGTTACACACACAGAGAGACTTTCTGGGGTGAGTCTCCTTGAGTGACAGCCTGTTTTGCTGAGTCATCTGCGACGTTCCAGATTTTCGGGTGTTCGTTGCAACGTAGTTGCCTGTGCACACCGTGTAACCCCTCTTCTTCAAAAAAAACACACAGAGAGACTTTCTGGGGTGAGTCTCCTTGAGTGACAGCCTGTTTTGCTGAGTCATCTGCGACGTTCCAGATTTTCGGGTGTTCGTTGCAACGTAGTTGCCTGTGCACACCGTGTAACCCCTCTTCTTCTCTACGCACATGCCGGGTGGGGAGGTAGCAGATCCTGCTGCTTATCGTCCAATCCAGCTGCTCAACTATGATTACCGCATCTTAGCTAAGCTACTTGCTAACCGGCTGCTGGCAGAGGCGGGCGATGTTATACACCCTGCGCAGTCCGCATTTTTGCAGCATCGGCATATTGGCGATAGCATCAGGCTGCTGCAAATGCTACCTGCTCTACTGCATGAGCAGCGGCAGATAGCGGTAGTTGTTTTCACGGATTTTGCGAAAGCCTACGATACTGTGGATCGCTCATTGTTGTATGATGTGGCCCAAGCACTGGGTGTAGGGCAGGGTTTCGTCAGCTGGATGCAAGTTCTGCTGACGGGGACATACACATGCGCCACAGCAAATGGTTTCTGCAGCCCCTTCTACAAGTGTGAGGCTGGGGTGCGTCAGGGCTGCCCCCTTGCACCTCTGCTGTATTTGTTCGTTGGACAGGCGTTGTTGTGCTTCCTGAAGCAGCGCGGCATTGGTATTGTTGCAGCTAGTCAGCAGCTTATAGCAGCACAGTATGCGGATGATGCCGAGGTGTTTCTGCTGTCGCTTGCGAATGTCCCCACTTTCCTTGGCTGCATGGAGGATTTTGCGGAAGCGTCAGGGCAGCAGTTGAACCCATCCAAGTCGCGTTTGCTGCATGTTGGGCGGCAGCCAGCAGCGGCAGCTGCGCCGGGTGGGGCAGCGCAGAATGTGGGCGGCATGCAGGTTGTGCAGCGCGCCAAATCTCTGGGAGTGTTTTTTGGTGAGCGTGGCAATGGCAGCGTGGATTGGGAGGGCAGGCTGGAGACAGTGCGTCGCCGCATGCAAAATATCAGTCGCATCTCCAAGCTATCTGCGTTTGGCAGGGCTTTCGCTGCTAATGCATATGCTCTGTCCACCATCCTATATGCAGCGCAGTTTGCCGGGCAGTTGCCAGCTAATGTGTCAGAACAGCTCAGCAGATGGACGGCAGCGCTTGTTGATGCTGGCTTGGGGCCTGAGGATGATCTTAGGCGTGCCCCTGGCATCCCTGGGGACTGTATGGCTGCACATCCTAGGTGTGGTGGGTTTGGCCTTCTGCCCGTTCATCATCATTTGTTGTCTCGCTGGGCTTGTGAAGCAATCCCCCTCCTGCAGGGCGGTGCTGCACCGTGGGTGACAGTGGGACGGGAGTTGTGGACACAGTGGGGTAGCGCTGTGGATTGTTTCACACGCGCTGCTGCTGGGAGCCCTTGGGGCCTTGCATTGTGTGCCCGTCATCATATCTTCCCTGCGACTCCTGCGGATGCCTGCTTGCCATCGCCTTTGCGTGTTTTGGCGATGGGTTTGCGTGCCCTGCCGCCGTTGCGTCATGTGGGCAACCAGCCTTTGGACGTGGATGGTTTGTGCTGGGAGGCGCCGCTGTGGGCCAATCCTCTGTTTACAGTGGTACAGTCATGGCAATGGTTTGATCAACAGCGTCAGGTGGAGGTGGGCTTGGAACAGGTGGTGCCGTGTGGCCTGCTGGAGCTCCCTAAGCTACAGTGTTTGGGTCAGGCAGTGTTGCTGTTGTCAGAACTTGAACGTGTCTGTGCCTTGCCAGGGCTTTCTGCTCAGCGCTCCGCTTATGAGCGCGAGATATGGGGCACGTGGCTGCGCAGTAGACCGCAGTATGGTGATCGGCAGCAGGCTCGGCAGCATGTGCAGCATTTGCTGTCGTTTGTGCCGTCTGTGTGGCATACTGCAGCACGCGCGCACCTGGCGGCTGCCCAAGCTGCCGGTACGAGCGTTGCACAATTATCCTCTGTTTCTCCTGTGGACATTTTGATTGCGCGCGAACAGTTGTGTGCTGATTTGGGTTGGCAGCGGCCAGGGGCAGACGGTTTTATACGTTTGGCTGATCTGCATGTTGCTGATGCCACGAAGCTACAACGTCTTGCTGCGCTTGATGCCATTGCGCCCCGCCATGCTGCCTTTGTTACTCGGGTTAGAGCCCTGGATGCCCTGCCGATGGCAGTCAGCCTGCCTGCAGTGCAGTCGGTGTTGTCTCGTTGGTGGCAGGTGCGGTTGGCTAACGTGTACAAGGAAGCGGCGTGGCGCTTGGCTTTGGATGCATTCCCTACTGCTCAACGTATGCAGACTACTGCTGCGTGTGCAGCATGTTCTACTGCAGGGCCTGGGGTGGAGCATCATTTTTGGACATGTCCTGTTGCTATGGCGGTGCGGCGTGAGGTGGAAAGTCAACTAAGGGCGTTCAACTTGTTGCCGGCAGGTGCTGTACTGCCGTGCCGAGCTATATGGTTGGCGTGCCCCCCTCATAACGCTGTCCATCGGTTGGTGTGGGACATGGTCTGTCTTGCAGCAGTGCATGCTTTTGAGAAAGGCCGCAGGGCAGCGTGGGCTGTGTCAAGTGACCTTGGGGTACCCAGCTGGTGGAGCAAGTGGCTGTGAGAGCAGCAGTAGGTGCTTTTTGGGATGCACTTGCGGACTTTGCTGTTACGGCTAGGGTGCCGTCACGGTATAGAAATCGGCTGCTCACACAACAGCCTTTTATTGCCTGGCATACTGTGTTGCGTGGCAATGGTTTGTGTGTGGTGCGGCGGTGATGGCCTTCTTCTCACTGTGTGTACGTGCTTTCTCTGTGAGCTTCTGACACGCCAGAGCTAGCCGTCTTGCTTTGCAGGAGCTGTGAGTTGCCGTGTCGCTGCTGCAAAATGTAGTTGTGCGGCCCTTGCAGCAGCTGGCTTGTCCTCTGCTCTCTCTCCCTAGTTTGTCGCCTCAGACCGCCGCCTGCCAGGCTGTGTTGCTGCTGGTGGGTGATGTTCTGTGGATTCAGCCCGCCCGCTACACTGCATAAAGTGCAGCTTGCTGTCACTGACACTGTTTACACTAGTCCTTTGTTGCCTTTGTTTAGCATCAACACTGCGTGTGCTGTGACTGACGGCTTTGCCTGCAAGGCCATATGTCAAGTTACACACACAGAGAGACTTTCTGGGGTGAGTCTCCTTGAGTGACAGCCTGTTTTGCTGAGTCATCTGCGACGTTCCAGATTTTCGGGTGTTCGTTGCAACGTAGTTGCCTGTGCACACCGTGTAACCCCTCTTCTTCTTTAGAGGCGTTTAAAAGCGCGTCGCGGAGGGTGACCAGACTGGCTCCGTGTTCTCGCGGCCCTCCACCGGGGTATGGTGGCTTGTAACAAATTCTTCTTCTTCTAGAGGCGTTTAGGGGCGTTTCTGGGGTGAGTCTCCTTGAGTGACAGCCTGTTTTGCTGAGTCATCTGTGACGTTCCAGATTTTCGGGTGTTCATTGCAACGTAGTTGCCTGTGCACACCGTGTAACCCCTCTTCTTCTTCTAGAGGCGTTTAGGCGGGACGATGGGGCGATGCAAACAGTACCCGCTGCCTACTAGTCTACTGACATGGCACTGTGGGTGATCATGTTGGTTTGAGAGTGATCATGTCTTTGACCTCAGTGCCTATTGGTCTCACGTTTCTTAGCTTCGTGGTGAACAGTAGCGACGTAGTCGCGTTTTTTCACCTTGTAACATATTTCTTCTTCTTCTTAGAGGCGTTTAACCCCGTGTAACCCCTCTTCTTCTTAGAGGCGTTTGACTGACGGCTTTGCCTGCAAGGCCATATGTCAAGTTACACACACAGAGAGACTTTCTGGGGTGAGTCTCCTTGAGTGACAGCCTGTTTTGCTGAGTCATCTGCGACGTTCCAGATTTTCGGGTGTTCGTTGCAACGTAGTTGCCTGTGCACACCGTGTAACCCCTCTTCTTCTAGAGGCGTTTCGGTTTAGGTTTAGGTCTGGAGTTTTACTTTGGTTGAATCTTGTGGCTTGCTATCGGGTTCTCATGATATGTGAGCTGAAAGAGGGGCAAGTGACTTGCTCTGGGGCGATAGCTTGCCCACCCCTGTAACAAACCTCTTCAGAGGCTTTTTGGGGCCCCTGGCTTAACAGCAGGGCACAATATGCTGATAGGCAGCTGGCTGTTCAGCATGTGCAAGCGCTGTTGCAGCAGGTTCCTCAACTGTGGGTGGCTGCTGCGCGTGTTCACCTAATATCAGCTCGTGCTGCTGGTATGAGCATTGCGCAACTCTCTTCTATTACCCCTGATGACCTTTTATTGGCGCGTGAATCGTTGTGTGCTGATTTGGGCTGGCAGCGACCAGGCGGCGATGCCAATGCCGTTATTCGGTTGACTGACCTGACTGTTGCCTTAGCTACGAAGCTACAACGTTTGCGTGCACTTGATGCTATTGCTCCCCGTCATGCGGCTTATTTGGATAGTGTTAGGACTCTGGACAGCCTCCCAGCGGGCACCCAGCTGCCAGCTGTGCGGTTGGTGCTGTCTCGTTGGTGGGGTGTTAGGGTGGCTAACACATACAAAGAGGCTGCGTGGCGCCTGACCTTGAATGCCTTCCCTACAGCGCAGCGGATGCAGCTGGCTACGGGTTGTGCAGCTTGTTCAGTGGTTGGGCCGGGTGTGGAGCATCATTTCTGGACATGTCCTGTTGCGGTCGCGGTACGCACAGAGGTGGAAAGTCAGCTGCATGCATTCAACTTGTTGGCGGCAGGTGCAAGCCTCCCGTGCAGCGCCTTGTGGTTGGCATGTGCCCCTCACCGTGACATGCATCGGCTAGTGTGGGATATGGTCTGTTTGGCAGTTATACATGCGTTTGAGCATGGCCGCAAGGTGGCTTGGGCGGTGTCTCATCAGTTGACTATCCCGTGCTGGTAGAACAAGTAGCAGTGCGAGCGGCTGTTGGGTGTTTCTGGGATGCACTTGCTGACTTTGCTGCTACGGCCCGGGTACCTCGTCGGCATAGGATTCAACTGCTCACGTGTAAGCCGTTCATTGCTTGGCACACAGTGTTGTGCGGCAATGGCTTACGTGTGGTTCGCAGATGACAGCCTGTGTATGCATGTATTTGCTTGCTTTTATTCATGCTCAACAACCATCTCCGCCAGAGGCGGCCAGTCCATTTTTTTGGGTGGATGTTGTGGGTCACTGCATAACTGCTGGAATGCAGAGATGTCACACCCTCAGCAGCTGGTCGGCCCTCTGCTTGCATATTCCATCAGCTGCCTTGAGTCCGACCTGCTTTTCTTGAGCTAGTGTTAGCCGCCCGAGCTCAGCCCGCCGCCTGTACTGCAAAATGTATAGATTGCTGTCACTGACACTGCTTAGACTACTGCTTTCATGATCAGATACCCTCTGATACACCAACATTGCGTGTGATGAGAAAGACGGTTGTGCTTGCACACCAAATGTCATGCCTCTCACACAGGGGCTGTTTTTCTGGGGTTCAGCCTCCTTTTGAGTGACAGTCTGAGCTGAGCTATTCGCAGCATCCTTTTTCTAGCTGGTGTCCGTTGCGGCGTAGCCGCTTGAACACACCCTGTAACCCCTCTTCTTCTTAGAGGCTTGCCCTAGTTTGTCGCCTCAGACCGCCGCCTGCCAGGCTGTGTTGCTGCTGGTGGGTGATGTTCTGTGGGTTCAGCCCGCCCGCTACACTGCATAAAGTGCAGCTTGCTGTCACTGACACTGTTTACACTAGTCCTTTGTTGCCTTTGTTTAGCATCAACACTGCGTGTGCTGTGACTGACAGCTTTGCCTGCAAGGCCATATGTCAAGTTACACACACAGAGAGACTTTCTGGGGTGAGTCTCCTTGAGTGACAGCCTGTTTTGCTGAGTCATCTGCGACATTCCAGATTTTCGGGTGTTCGTTGCAACGTAGTTGCCTGTGCACACCGTGTAACCCCTCTTCTGGTTTAGAGGCCCTCTGCTTGCATATTCCATCAGCTGCCTTGAGTCCGACCTGCTTTTCTTGAGCTAGTGTTAGACGCCCGAGCTCAGCCCGCCGCCTGTACTGCAAAATGTATAGATTGCTGTCACTGACACTGCTTAGACTACTGCTTTCATGATCAGATACCCTCTGATACACCAACATTGCGTGTGATGAGAAAGACGGTTGTGCTTGCACACCAAATGTCATGCCTCTCACACAGGGGCTGTTTTCTGGGGTTCAGCCTCCTTTTGAGTGACAGTCTGAGCTGAGCTGTTCGCAGCATCCTTTTTCTAGCTGGTGTCCGTTGCGGCGTAGCCGCTTGAACACACCCTGCAACCCCTCTTCTTCTTCACAAGAGGCTTTCTGCTCAGCGCTCCGCTTATGAGCGCGAGATATGGGGCACGTGGCTGCGCAGTAGACCGCAGTATGGTGATCGGCAGCAGGCTCGGCAGCATGTGCAGCATTTGCTGTCGTTTGTGCCATCTGTGTGGCATACTGCAGCACGCGCGCACCTGGCGGCTGCCCAAGCTGCCGGTACGAGCGTTGCACAATTATCCTCTGTTTCTCCTGTGGACATTTTGATTGCGCGCGAACAGTTGTGTGCTGATTTGGGTTGGCAGCGGCCAGGGGCAGACGGTTTTATACGTTTGGCTGATCTGCAGGTTGCTGATGCCACGAAGCTACAACGTCTTGCTGCGCTTGATGCCATTGCGCCCCGCCATGCTGCCTTTGTTACTAGGGTTAGAGCCCTGGATGCCCTGCCGATGGCAGTCAGCCTGCCTGCAGTGCAGTCGGTGTTGTCTCGTTGGTGGCAGGTGCGGGTGGCTAACGTGTACAAGGAAGCGGCGTGGCGCTTGGCTTTGGATGCATTCCCTACTGCTCAACGTATGCAGACTACTGTTGCGTGTGCAGCATGTTCTGCTGCAGGGCCTGGGGTGGAGCATCATTTTTGGACATGTCCTGTTGCTATGGCGGTGCGGCGTGAGGTGGAAAGTCAACTAAGGGCGTTCAACTTGTTGCCGGCAGGTGCTGTACTGCCGTGCCGAGCTATATGGTTGGCGTGCCCCCCTCATAACGCTGTCCATCGGTTGGTGTGGGACATGGTCTGTCTTGCAGCAGTGCATGCTTTTGAGAAAGACCGCAGGGCAGCGTGGGCTGTGTCAAGTGACCTTGGGGTACCCCAGCTGGTGGAGCAAGTGGCTGTGAGAGCAGCAGTAGGTGCTTTTTGGGATGCACTTGCGGACTTTGCTGTTACGGCTAGGGTGCCGTCACGGTATAGAAATCGGCTGCTCACACAACAGCCTTTTATTGCCTGGCATACTGTGTTGCGTGGCAATGGTTTGTGTGTGGTGCGGCGGTGATGACCTTCTTCTCACTGTGTGTACGTGCTTTCTCTGTGAGCTTCTGACACGCCAGAGCTAGCCGTCTTGCTTTGCAGGAGCTGTGAGTTGCCGTGTCGCTGCTGCAAAATGTAGTTGTGCGGCCCTTGCAGCGGCTGGCTTGTCCTCTGCTCTCTCTCCCTAGTTTGTCGCCTCAGACCGCCGCCTGCCAGGCTGTGTTGCTGCTGGTGGGTGTTGTTCTGTGGGTTCAGCCCGCCCGCTGCACTGCATAAAGTGCAGCTTGCTGTCACTGACACTGTTTACACTAGTCCTTTGTTGCCTTTGTTTAGCATCAACACTGCGTGTGCTGTGACTGACGGCTTTGCCTGCAAGGCCATATGTCAAGTTACACACACAGAGAGACTTTCTGGGGTGAGTCTCCTTGAGTGACAGCCTGTTTTGCTGAGTCATCTGCGACGTTCCAGATTTTCGGGTGTTCGTTGCAACGTAGTTGCCTGTGCACACCGTGTAACCCCTCTTCTTCTTCAGCAGCTACCGCTGCCGCTTGAACACACCCTGTAACCCCTCTTCTTCTTCAGCAGCTACCAGCTACCAGCTACCAGCTACTAGCATCAACACTGCGTGTGCTGTGACTGACGGCTTTGCCTGCAAGGCCATATGTCAAGTTACACACACAGAGAGACTTTCTGGGGTGAGTCTCCTTGAGTGACAGCCTGTTTTGCTGAGTCATCTGCGACGTTCCAGATTTTCGGGTGTTCGTTGCAACGTAGTTTCCTGTGCACACCGTGTAACCCCTCTTCTTCAAAAAAAACACACAGAGAGACTTTCTGGGGTGAGTCTCCTTGAGTGACAGCCTGTTTTGCTGAGTCATCTGCGACGTTCCAGATTTTCGGGTGTTCGTTGCAACGTAGTTGCCTGTGCACACCGTGTAACCCCTCTTCTTCTTCTTCTTTTGGGACCCCTGTAACAGACCTCTCTCTCTCTCTCTCTCTTTTGGGAGTTGCTTGCTGATTTTGTGGCAATGGAGGCTGCGCCGGCTCATTGGCGTGTTGCGGTGCCTGGAGATCACCCGTTTTTGCGTTCTGATCCAGCACAGCTGCGCATTGTACTGGCGCCCGCTCTGGTTGACCTTCCTGCTTTTACATGCTGTGCTGTCCGTAGTTGTCCGGTTTCCACTTTCTGGCAAGGCCATGTTGCATGTCGTGTGTCACTGTGCTTGATTTTTCAGCTCTGTGTGTCGCAATGCGTGCTGCTATGCTTGCCAACCATGAGGGTTGCAGAAGCAGTAGCACCTTAGTTTGCATGCCGCATGCAATGTCTCCTGTCGGTCCCGCGTGCTCCTGCTTGCTGCAGTCTGGTGT
>CADDIJ020002867.1:0-101334 GCA_902809745.2 Tetradesmus lagerheimii
ACGCTGTACACACGCATGCCCAACACGCAGCCTTTGCGCAGCAAACACCTAGCTGCGGGACCATCTGCAAGCTTGTGCTCGATGCGAACAGCTAGCAAGGGCCAGGAACTGTGGCGCCGAGCCATAGGGCCGGTGAGCGTCGAACAAGGCAGCTGGAAGCTGTCAACCGCAAGCAGCATCAGCTCATGAAACAAAGGCTGAGCCGGCCACAACGGCACCACCACCGTAACATTTGCACGCTCTTCGCGCACTTTCTGCACAACCTGCAGCAACATTGAGGTGGTGACAGGCGGGAAAGCAAAGGCATTGCCCCAAGCAGACCATGGCTGCAGCAGGGCATCAACGCCCCTACTGCCAGGGCACTGGAACAAACTGTAGAAGCAGTGACAGTGCGTGTTTTCCGCCGAAGCAAACAGGTCTATTTTGTGCGGGCCCCACATAAGATCCAGACAACTAAACATCTCAGAATCCAGGCGGTAGTCCCCATGGTCAACAAAGCGAGAAGGTGCATCAGCTCTATTAAGTTCTGATTTCACCCTGACCACCTGCAGCTGAACATGCAGATCTTCAAGCACAGACCACAACAACCTGTGCTCGTCCATGAGAGCAGCGGACCGTGAAGCAAAGCGCCCCAAAACAGACTCTGTCACCGTGTTATCTTCATGCAGCCTCACCACTCGATCGCGCACCACAGGCTCAAAAGACAGCAGAGCCATGCGCACAGCTCGCATCTCCTGCTGGTTGATGTGCATGCACGCTTCAGCAGCAGACCAGGCGCCGTGAGCAACCCCTTCGGGGCTGTCGCCCAGGACAGGCAGCACAGCGCCCAGCCTGTGGGACATGCATCAACAAACAAATCAACAGTAGCCGGGCGCAACCGAATAGGCGACGACAAATGCTGCACAGGGATGCTCGCCCACCACTCAAGATCACGGAAGGACTGGCGGGAGATGCTGACAGTCCCATTCCAACCAGAAACAGACGCACAATCGTCATACAAACTACGCAGAAACAGGTTGGCCGGCATGACAGCCAGCCGCACAGACTGCGCATATCCACAAAATGCAGCCAGCGCTCGCTTTGGCACGCGGCGCTTGTTCTGCCTGGCAGCAATAGCAATGCCGCGCGCCAGGCGGGTGAGGCGGGCAACCTTGGCTGGGGGCACACAGAAGGTGCCTTGGGCCAGGTCCACAACCAGGCCCAAATGCTCCAGCCGCTGTGTGGGCTCCCACACAGACTTGGTGGGGTGGGGCGTAAAGCCAAGCCAGTACATTATGGATTGGATCCACTCAGCACCGGCTGCTGCTGTCTCCTGGTCGGGGAACACAAACAAAAAGTCATCCAAGTAGGGCAGTACCTTGCAGCCAACCTGCGCTACACTGCCACGGCTGCCAGGCGCTGCAGGGTACATGGTGCCTGACGGCACACGTGTATGCGCAGGGGAGCGCAGATGCGCAACAAAAGGCCTAGTCACCTTGGTGAAGTAGTAAGGCGAGTTATTCCAGCCAAAGGGCAAGCAGTTGATCTGATAAAACTCGCCAGCAAACTCAAAGCAAAAGTAATCGACTGCGCTAGCGTGCAGAGGCACCTGATAGAATGCGTCTGCCATGTCAGCCTTGACAGCAAAGGCATTGCTCAAGTCATAACGCTGCAAAAACCGCAGCGTCTCAAACCTGCACTTGCGGGCGACATTGAAGGTGTTGATATACTTGTAATTGATCACCAGACGCCAAGAACTGCCCTTGGGCACACAAAATGCATTAGAGCAGTATGCGGGGCGGGAGGCAAGCTTGGTAAGCACACCCAACTTGCTGAGGCGGGGCGCTTCAGTGCACAACCACCATTGCTTTTGGGCGTTGGTAGATGGCAAAGGGTTCTTGTAAAAGGGGGGCGGTGCGCGGCCACCCAGCCACTCTACAGGAACACCATGCTGCAGCCAGCTGAGCACATGCGAAGATGCACCAATGGCACGCCACTGCTTGCCGCACAATCCTAAGCGCCAGTGCGGCGGCGTGCTTGCAGGAAAGCTGTGCACGGTAACCATGCTCAGATGTCAAGAAAAGGCACCACAATGATGTGCCCCACACAGCTGCTTAATGACACAACAGCTGGGTGTTCAGACGAGTAGCCTAATGACTGGCCGTTACGTGGGAGCCGCCCCACACTCGCCTGCTGTGTGCGCAGGGCGCTTACTGCACTGCTGCTCCAGCAGATGTGCTGCCAGAGCCATGCCTCCGTTGCCAGTGCTGCTGCTGGCTGTGAAAGCCTGCAAGCTGCTCCAGCCGCCTGTTGTGGCGCCCATGCGCAGCGCGCTGCCGAACTGGCGGCGCACAGTCAGGTGTGCGCTGCTGCTGCTGCTGCGACGGCGCACACTGCCAATGAGGCTGCTGTTCTCGCCATTGCTGCTGCTGCTGTGGCTTCTGGGGCTGTCAAAGCGGCCACTCAGCGCCAGCGCTTCACCTGCTGAGCTCCAGCTGCTGTTGCTGGGGCCCAAACAACCCCTCATGCTGAGGAGGTAAGCAGCCATACGTAGCTGCGTGCTGACGTGCAGCTAAATGCCGGTCTGTCGGGGACTGCACTGTGAAGACAAGCTCCAGCCGCTGGTGCTCCTGCCTGACGCTGGTGCTGCTGCGGCGCCTGCTGCTTGTGTCACTTATCTACACCCCTAAACGGAGATAGCTGACCTTAAGAAACTGCGGAAAGCGCATTAACTCAAGCCCAGCGTGCCAAAAGGGCTGAAAGAGCACGCGACGGCCGCAGGTAGCCGTGCGTTCAGCTGCCTCTGGCCGACCTAAAGCAGGTCCTTAGTTTGTTCTCAGATATACGTAAGAACGGTCTGGAGATATTCGGAGGTATTAATGGATCGATTTCAGAGAAGTGATAAAAAATAGGACGTGTGCAACACTCCAAACGCTACCGAAGTAGCGAGTCGAGTTGCAGTTCGTATGAACAGCAACGAAACGTGCAGTGCTAGACGCCTGCGCATGCTAAGTGGCCTTCGGCAGCAGTGAGGTAATGACGTGTTTTGACTGTCACCTCACCCACTGCTTGCCTTTGACCAGGCAAGCAGGGATACAGCTACGCTGCATTAACCGCAATGAACAAGTCCATTGCACATTAATAACAAGTCACGTGTGTCTGCGAGAATACCCCATTGCACTGCGGCGGACACGGTCTGCTGTATGACATACTGGAAGTCACTCATGGAGCATTACACTCACAATACCACCAGCCTCCTGGGGCATGTCGAACGAAACAGGAGCGCCACTAACGACTGTCTATGAACCACGCAGCACAACTCCCAGAGCAGCGCACAAGTCACAGCAGCACCAGCTGCCGCATATATATAGTGAACGGTTATCCCTGCTCGTACTGTGCTGTTACTAGCGCTGGTCACAGCACGTCACGCTTGCTTGGTCGCAAGTATGCTGACTAGTGTGCCCGCCACGTGGCGCTGCTGGCTGCTGATGCTGATGCCTTGCAGCTGGCGCAGCATGGCAGGCACATCCTGCCCCCAGTCGCAGCCCTTGCTGAGGGGAGCCACCAGCGAGCGTGTTGCATACTGCGCAACAGTAACAGCAGGAGAGCAGTTGGCTTATTGCAGGCTGCGTTAGCGTTACCCAGTGTTAGCTACTTGTTGTACTAACTTGATTGGCAACGCTGCATGCTGGGACAGCATGCAGTATGCCCTGTGCTGTTCACAGGGGTTTGTGCTGCTCGGGCACATGCAGGTCCACTACCAGCGCACGGACTTTCCGCATGCAGTCAGTGATAACACCTGCATGCAGCACTACGACCTGCATGCAGCACTACCACCACAGCCGTCACAGCACGTGCAATGCCTATTTCTGCACTTGCAAGCTCTGTCAGCGGCCTGCTGCCCATTGGCAAGCCCCTTGCGGTAATCTGCTGGGTTCGATGTTCTGCTGCTTGTTATATCTCAGTCGTGCTCTGATTCTTGTGTTACAAAACAACACAGCCCACCTGGTAAGCCCCCAGCAGTGGGTTGTCACTCCTGCTATGCTCCAGCAGCAGCAAGCGGCCCCCAGGCCGCAGCACTCGAGCCATCTCATCGAGTGCTGCCTGCGGCTGACCAAACACACACAAGCTGAACGTGTCCAACACAACATCAAAGCTTCCATCAGGAAACGGCAGCTGCGCAACATCTGCTTGAACCAGCCTCACAGGAACGCTGCCGTTGCTGCTGCTGCTGCTGCTGCCGCCGCTGCTGCTATCACTGCTGCGGGTTGTAACTAAGCTAGCTTGTGCTAGCTCTGGTGCTGCCTGTATCCTGCCTGCTGCTTCTGCCAGCATGCCATCTGACAAGTCTAGGCCAGTCAATGATGTGAGGCGAGACCAGTCGTACAGCGCAAGGTTAAGTCCAGTACCAACTGCAACCTCCAGAACGTCCCCACTGGCCTGCACGCAGAGCATGAGAGGCAGTGATGGTACTTGTTGAGCTATGGCTGTATATGTAACAACTTGCAAGTGCTGTGAAGCAAGCAAACATTATCTGGGAGACAGGCAAAAGCTGCACTGCATTGGCTGCACTACTTCTAGAACGTCCCCACTGGCCTGCACGCAGAAAAGGATGGGAGGCAGTGATGGTACCTGTTGTGCTGTGGCTATGCATGTAACAACTTGCAAGTGCTGTGAAGCAAGCAAACATTATCTGAGAGACAAGCAAAACCTGCACTGCATTGGCTGCACTACTTCTAGAATGTCCCCATTGGCCCGCACGCAGAAAAGAATGGGAGGCAGTGATTGTACGTGCAAGTGCTGGGTAGCAAGTAAGCAAAACATCAGCTGAGAGCATTTGGCAAACCTGCACTGCATTTGGCTGCACTAGTGCAGTGGCTGCGGTGCTGCAGCAGCATATGGTAATCATCAACTGCTGATTGCTGATGCTGTAGTGGTTGCCAAACCATGCACAGGTAGTTGCATTGATTACACAGGTAGCTGCGAAGCGTGCTGTGCATTGCATTGCGCACCTGCTGCAGCAGCTGCTGCCTCAGCTCTGGGAAGCCTAACGCTGCTGAAGCAGCACCGTCGTCTAACTGATCGTAGCTGGGCGCATAGCTGCAAAGCGCAGGAGCAAGCAGTGCACATGTTACCCGTACTGAAGCAGCCAAGGGATATTGCAAAAAACCAGAGTCCTAGTAGTTAGGCAAACTTTGTTTCCTGCTCGCTGCAGGATCCAACGCAGCAACCAACAGCGCGGCGCCACACAGTGGACTGATGAAAATGAACAGTACACTGTATGCAACAAGGCACTGATGAACCGCACTGCGCTAGTAACTTCTGGTTTCAGATGACTGCAAGTTCATCATCGACAGCAGGCCTCACCGGTCATAGTCTGCTTGGATGTCAGCAAGTGCTAGGCAGCTGCGCCACTGCTGCGGCTGTGCTGCATCAGCTGGGCCAGCAGCTGCAGCTAGGCCTGACAGCTGCTGCAGCACGAGCGCAGACGCTAGAAGCGCTTCCCTTCTGCCTGCTGCTACAGATGGCATGCTGTTGCCGCTGCTGCTGCTGCTGGTCCTGCTGGTTGCTGTCAAGTGGCGCGTGGAGCAGCAGCGCTTGCCGACTGTGGCATGCTGCCTCAGTTGCAGGTGGCGAGGCTGTTGGCTCATTTGCCCTCCGCACCACAGATGATTGTTTGAGTGCACAAAATTAATGTCAGGACGTAGTGACTGCATTGTTCCAAGCACTGCGGACAAACCAGTAGGATGTCAGTAGCAGCAGCAGCAGCAAAAAGGTGGCAGTGACAGTGCGGCAGCCGTCAACGCTTCAGCGCCAGGGACCTGATAAACAGCTGCTTGTGAATCGTACAGCGGTGTTTCAAAACGTTGCAAGCCCGTTGGTCGCCCTCTCAGGGCCTGCAGTGTTATAAACGGCACAGAGCGTACGAACCCTCGTTGTTGCACAGTACACCTGCATGCTCATGGCTTAATCGACATTGTTCAAGTGTTCTGACAATGTTCTGATACCCTAGGCTACAACAGCTGTCTTGCTGCTCCGGCCCGAAACACAGAGTCGTCCCGCGCAGTCTCCAGGTCAGCCATGTATTTTCAAAGCAATCATATCAGATGTTTTAGATCGCTTCATAGTCGGAGTCGCCCACGGCCTTTGCGGCATAGCTCTGTGGTGCCTATCAAACCTGGCAGCAGCAGAAGCAGCAGCAGCAGCTACAGCAGCAGCCGCTATGTGGCAGCTCGCATGTACCGCAACATCAACGACGAGCTAGCAGAGCGCACCCGGGAGGTTTGGGACGATGAAGAGGACATCCAAGCTGCTGTGCAACGGATGGGGCTGGACAAGCAGCAGCAGCAGCGTGGCGACTCAGGTCCTCTGCTGTCTGAAATTAACAAGCTTTATGTTACAAAGGACTTTCCAAATGCCTATATAGCACAGCAGGTGGAGCTGCGCTACATGGAAGGTGCGCTGATCAGTGTGTTGAGGCTGGGTGTTGGTACGCTTGCACACAAGCCGTGTGTGCGTCTTCTGAGGCAGTGCAAGTGGTGCTGCAGAGAACAAGACTGCGCATTTGAACACGATCATAACAGCAGCATCGATGCATCTGATCTGATCTCAAACATCTGTCTGCAGCTTTCATCAGCAGCTGCGTGCACAGCAGCTCACTGCAACAGCAGCCGCCGACAAGCAGTGTGGCTTGCACACTTTGCTGCCTGCGCCTGCCCTTTATATACACGCTCCGCTTGTCATCTAGCCTGCACACCGCATAAAACAGCGTACCGTACCTATGCGCCACACATTGCAACCGGCACTCGTGATTTCAACTGCAGGCAAGGGATACGGTCTTGTTGCCGCCCAGCCGATTCAGAAAGGACAGCTGCTGGCAGTCTGCCCACCCCTAGCTTGGGTCTCAGGGGCACCAGGTCAGCCGCCACGCCTGGAGCAGCTGATCAGACACATTAGTAACAGCTGTTATAACAACATTCAAACAGACGTCCTGCAGAGCCTCTGCTCGCTGCCTGCATTGGATGAGGAGCATGCGCAGCGACAGCAGCAGCGGCAGCAGCAGGTGCAGCAGGATCGCCTGCTGAGAGCAGCAGCAGAAGTTGAAGCAGCGTCGGAAGATCGTCCGGGGGTGCCTGTGAGCAGTCTGCCGCTGTCTCAAAGCGCTGCGTTGCAACGCATGCAGCAGCAGCTGCGTGCTGAGGGGCGGCTCGGGGACGACGATGATGATGAAGTTCAGCCTGAAGATGAACAAGATGACCGTGAACTTTGGGGTGCAACCAGCAGCAGCAGCAGCAGCATGCGGAGAGTTGGGCGCAACCTTGTGCGTGCAGATGCCACTAGTGTGGAGCGACGCCGTGTGCCAGACTTACTCGAGTTGATGGAATGCACGTCAGCAGCAGCAGCAGATGCAGATGGCAGCAGTGCTGCTGTTGCTAGCTCTGCTGCAGGGCGATACAGCGGTAGCAACAAGACGCTTCGCTTCCGTCGCGGCAGCAGCAGCAGCAACGTTGACGCAGCAGCTGGCAGTCTCAGCTCGGTGCGGCGTCTGGACATGCGGCCTGAAAGGTGCGTTGATTGTTGCTTTGCTTTGCTTTGTGTGAGTCTGGCAGGTTTTGATCACTTATAGTAAGGCACACAATGCAAGCAACGTACTGCTTGTCACCACAAACTAATCCACTGCAACTGTTGCAAAAGGCAAAATGTGCTGATTAGCTCCTTGCTCACACACGCTGCATCTCATCGCCTTGTCTCCTTGCAGGATCACTGCGCTGGTGTGTCGCAACGCACTCGCGGAGATGAGTCAGGACTTGCCAGTCTGCAGCAGCAGAGGTGACAGGCCAGCCTCTGTGACAGGCCTGTGGCCGCTCCTTACTGCATTCAACCACTCTTGCGCAGCCAATGCAGCCGCAGTACTAGTAGGCGGCGTGCCAGCAGCAGCGGAGCAGCAGCCTCAGCAGAAGCTCCTGGCTGCACAGCAGCAGCAGCAGGCAGCAGCAGCTAGAGCAGCACAGCTGCGCAGGGGAGCTGCCGGCTCAGCAGCAGCAGCAGGACGCGGCGCTCCAGTCAACCGCTGGGCTAAACCCGTAAAACCCTCTCAGGGAGGTCCTAGCGCTAAACCTGCAGGCACTAAATCTGCAAACCCTGCAGAGCAGCCTAGCAGCAGCAGCAGCAATGCGCCGCTGACTGCCCCCGGCAGTGGCCTCATGGCTGTGTCTAGTCAGCCTGGTGAAGGCCCCTTTGTGCTGGTGCGTGCAGTGAGTGAGATGTCACCGGGTGACGAAGTGACGCTCGACTATTTGGCTCCTGGTGTTGAGGGCAGCCTGGTGCAGCCTGAGCGCAGGCAGGCAGCACTGCTGCAGCGGTGGGGCTTCAGGTGCAGGTGAGGACCTGCTGCTGCTGCTGCTGCTCGTGAGCTTCTTGCATGATTCTGCACTGCAGCAGCTGCTGCTGCTGCTGGTGCTGCTGTCATAAGATTTAGTGGCAGAAGAATGCAGCGGTGGGACTGCATGCGCAGGTGCGGGCCTAAGCTACATGCTCCGAGGCGGCCACATTGGATTCTGGTGCTTTCCATTCGTTTAACATCACACACAGCTGTGCAGTACAGTGGTCACAACGGCGTTGCATGCATGCGCAGCCTTGCACGCAGCAGTTGGGGTTTTCTGCTTGCTTTCTTCTAAAGTGCTGCTGCATTTTACGTGCGCTTGCTTTCCATGGCATGATTGGGAGCGCTGCATGGGTGCTGCTCTTTCATGTTCATGTTTTGCACTGCAGGTGTGAGCGCTGCATGGGTGAAGCCGGCCTCGGGCCTGGCCTAAGGGCCACGCAACAAGCCGCAAACGCACTGGCAGCAAAGCTAGGCCCTCAGGTGTCAGCAGCCATTGCGGCTGGTGACACTGCAGCGCTGAACGCTGCTGTGGGTCCGCTGCGGGCTGTGGTGCAGCAGCTAGAGCAGCAGGTGGACGAGCCAAAAGTACAGCCTAGGCTGGCGGCTTGGGCTCATGCCTCTATCTACCAGGTGAGCAGGATGAATGCTCATACGCGAGCCAAGGGCACTTGACGTTCAGGGTACAAAGTCTACCGACATTCCATCAGGATGCAACAATGCTCGTTGTGACAGCATGCCGTCACAGTATGCGGTGACATGCATCCAGCAACCAAGCCGCTACCGCTGCCTCTTCTGCTGCCTCATCTTCTGCTTCTGCTGCTGCTGCTGCTGCTGCTGCCGCCAGGCGCACTCGCTGCTGGCTGCTGCGCGTATGGCCTTAGCACCCGCTGAACTGCAGAGCCTGGCCACCATAGGCACTGCCATGGAGCTGGCTGGCACAGCAGCCCCCGGCAGTTCGGCACACATGCTGGGTGCTGCCTGCCTGCTGGTGTCTAGCCAGGAGGCCTGGAATGATGACGACCCACGAGTGCATTCAGCTGCAGCAGGGCTGTTGCAGGTGGGGGTGGTGGTGTGCAACAAGATAGGGTGCAGTGCAGCAGCAGCAGCCAAAACAAACACGTTGTTTTGTGCATACTACAGTGCATTCAGCTGCAGCAGGGCTGTTGCAGGTGGCTGGGGTGATGTGCAACGTGGTCGAGTGCAGTGCAGAGCAGCAGCAGCAAGAATAGGCGCAGCAGCGCTGCAACTACAGTGCATTCGGCTGCAGCAGCGCTGTTGCAGGTGAGGGTGGTGATGTGCAGGAAGATAGAGTGCAGTGCAGTGCAGCAGCGCAGCAGCGGTGGTAGCTCAGATTAGGCAAAAGGTTGTGTGCATATCACAGGGCATTCGGCTACAGCAGGGCTGTTGCAGGCGAGGGGCAACTCTAGAGGCAGCAGCAGCAGCAGCGCTGACAGTGCAACTGATCAAAGGATTGGAGGCACAGGCTGACCAAGCAGCAGCCAGGTGCATTGGACCATGCAGCTGCAGAGCACATGCTGCATGTCACAGCAGGCTTTAAAACGCGCACGGGGTTACATGCACAGCACTCGTCGTTTAGAGAGGAGGAGTTCTTACGTATGCCGTTTGCCATCTTATATGGCATGCACCACACAAGGTGCCTGCAGAATACTGCCAAGGAAAGAAAATTGAACTAGATTTATAGCCAAAGTTAACCTGCACTTTCATAAAGAGTTGAACAGGGCATTCACTCGTCTTGGCTGCTCAGCTGCTGGGTGCTCGTCTTATGCTTGCTGCTGCAGGTGGTGCAACTGCGTTACGGCGGTGTTCAGTCTGGTGTGGCTGAGCGCCTGATAGGAGCAGCACAGCAGTGGGCACTGCAGCTGTCTAAAACACGGCTTGGGCTTGTCGCGCCTGCGGCAGCAGCAGCAACACGGGCGCGGCTGGCACTGGCAGCAGCAGACGCAGCACCGCCAGCTAGCAAGGAGCAAGCAGCCACTGATGCTGCAACAGCAGCTGCAGCAGCTGGGAAGGTCAGCAGTGAAGTTCAGGCAGCGGACGATGATGTAGAGCCTGATTCAATTGCGAATGCGCTTGAACTGCAAGCTGATGAGGTGCTGGAAGTAACAGATGAGATGTTAGATAACGTATATGACGACGCAGATGACGACAGCAGCAGCAGCAGCGTCATGCTGCCAGATGAGGTGCTTGTGAAGCAGCGCAGTGCAGAGGAGGTGCGGCAGGGCTTAGAGATGTTTACTGGATACGCTGCTGCACTGCAACCTGACAATCTGCAAATGCAGCAGATGCTCGCACGGCAGCTGCAGCAGCAGCAGCAGCAAGGCTCGGAGTCTGCAGCGTCAACTGCAGCTGGCAGTACAGCTAGCGGCAGTACAGCTGGCCGCACTACTGCTGCTGCTGCCGCTGGTGAGATTGTTCTGGATGCAGATGACGCTGAAGTTGATGTGAGTGAAATGCCTCTGGCAGCGTGGCTGCAGGCGGGACCAGCAGAGGGGGTAAGCCTCCCGGAGCAGCAGCAGCAGCAGCCAGCAGCTGGCTCACAGCAACAGCAGCAGCCTCCAGCAAAGGCACAGCCAGGGAGCAGCAGCAGCAGCAGAGGTAGCAGGATAGTTGGCAGGCCTGTCAGTAGTTTGTTTGCAACAGGTGGCAAGGCGTTTGTGCAGAGGCCGCCACCAGCACAGCAGCAGCAGCTTCCAACAGAGCAACAGCAGCAACAGCAGCAGCCACCAGCAGCGGCTAAGAAACGGATCACTGGTGGCGGCACCAAGGCACGACAGCAGAAGCCCAAGGCAGGAGACCAGTAGCGCGTGTTCTGGCTGCGACTCCACCCAACACATGTTAGTTGGGCATGCGCTGGCGGTGTTGCCTGGCAGCTGTTTGGGTTCTGATTGTAACTTGAACGATGCTGTGGCTGTTGACCAGCCGGCGCTCATCAATCGCTGCGGCCCCGGGTAGTGGCGCACTGCTTGTGCCTGGCAGCCGCTGCGGTGGTCATTGCAGTCATGACTGCATGTGCAGAAGCTTGAGGGGTTTGTGCACCGGTATATTGTGGTGCTGAAAGCAGTGCTGGCTGCTGGTTGATGTGTACCGTGTTGTAACACAAGAAAGTGCTCGCAACACTGCCTGTCTGTTTGCTGCAGCTGCTGACTGCACTGCAGTCGGCATGCTGCTAGGTGTGCGTCGCACGGCAGTGGCACTGCCCAGTATGCTGCTTGGGCCGCCCAGGCTGGCAGCCACTGAACGGCTTGCCAAGAGTCGGATACTCACGGCAGATGGTGACAGACGTCGACCGCCCAGTATATTCACCCATCAGATACCTCCTCAACACGGTGAAACAACAAGCCTTGTTTATCTGAGAAGATACAATTGATAGAATGTCAATTGATATTGCAAGCCACGAAGGACTCTCATCTTGAAGACAGCATGCTGCGTTGCGCCTTGCATGTGCGCAAGCCTTGCAGGCTGAGCCCATGTACAGCCATGTACACGTCTACATGCATGAGAGCTGCTGCCAAAGCCAACAGGCTGCAGTTGCAGCCGCCTGAGGCTGACACTGTTGGCAACATCAAATCCAAACGGCAGAGCACACCCGTCGAGGGCAGTCATTCCACACTCGTACTGTGTTGGCTGACCAACGCTCCACAAGGCTGCCACGTTCAATTGTGAATGTTGTCTAGCCGCGCAATGCCGCATTAGAAAACGGTTTCCATAAACTGCAGTGACGAACTGAACATCAGTGCAACAGCAACTTGCATCACTGATGTAATCTTGAAGATTTCCAGCAGACACCACTGGCATCAACAGCCAGGCGCCACAAACAGCGCTATGCTAGCAGGCTGTCGGCTGGGTCCACTCCTGCAGTCTTTCCATGCATATGCACCACTAGCAACCATACAATCTGCTGCAACAATCAAAACACTCGTGCGCAACATTGCCGTTGTAGGACAAAATGTACATCACGCTTGCACTAGCTGCCTGTTGTGTCCTGCCTCACTTCTGCAGACATCTCCTGCCCCTGCAGCTGCAGTAGTACGGTACTACTGTCTTGTAGTCTCTCCACAAGGAAGCAGAACACTGAGGTGATCAGCCAGGCCCTATAGACCTGCCAACAAAGGACTATACACAGCCACACAGAGCGTCTGATCTCAGCAGCATTGCTGTCGCCCTCTTCGCAACGCCGTTCCTTGATTCTGTAATGCCGAAATGGGAACTGTACTGCGTACTGCCTCTATGCTGGCGAGACGCACCAAGGGCAAGTGTGCAGAGATGTCAGCAGCCTCATCCTGCATGGAAGCTGTTGCAGGTTGTGTCGAGGGCCTTGATGCTACTGCAGGCAACTGCACTGCTGCAGCTGGCATGCGCTGCTGCATGCTGTGCACCCCTGCTCCCCTCCTGACTACTGCAACTGCGGCACGACGTGCGATGTCTGCTAATCGCTGCATCGTATTATTTGATCAATGTAACATATACGGTATTACTACAAAGCACCAGGACGCTGCAATTGAGCGAGCTTGCTTTACTGTCGAAGGAGTTGCCGGCTGGCGTGGCTGTGTGCGTGGATCTGACGATGCACAACGTGGCGGGTATGTCTACTACGACGCATTGAAACTAGTAACTGCAAGTAAGGCTATGTAAGTATAGCGTGATGAAGTCTGAGCTGCCGTGACATGCATGCTGACGCTGACGCTGGAAGTGACCAGGTACACGACAACGTTCCAGCAAGGATCGCTACAGAACGCCGGTACGCCTGACCCGAAACCACGCTGCTTTACGTGCCAAGCACGTGAAAATGACACTCACTATTTCAGGCAGGAAAATGGTACAGGCGCCTTCAGTTATTGCCTGTCCTGCCTGACTCGTGGCACGATCCAAGGATGTGAGGGCACCTCCAGTGGAGGTCCTCAACATTGAAAAGGGTTGCATGCACGGCACGCTTTTACAGCAGGTGTGGTGCCAACTCAAGAGTTGCTTGAGCACGGATGTTGGCGGCACATTGTCTCAGTGCCTAGACCAACATTATGCGCATGACAGCTCCCACCGCTACAGTACTGTGTGTGTACTGCAATGCAGAGCAACTTGAGCGCAATGACACGCTGTTGATGCATGCGCTTCTAACGCTCAAGGCAGGGGCTACAGAAGCGTGCAGTAAGCAGTCAGCTGCCTTTTGATCCACAACCACTATTACCACATCTGCTGCTGAACAGAAGTCCCAGCTTGACGCGCGCTTGCCGCTTTGGCAACCGGACTGATAAGTTCAATCAAAGTCCCTCCTTCGCCGCTCCGTCTTCTTCTTCGCATCCTTCTTCTTGTTGTCCAGCCGCCGCTCATTCCCTGCCTTGATGCTGCAGCACACAAAACGTATGACAGAAAGCAGTGTCAGTTGCAGACTGCTGCGACAAGCACACGAATGCTAAAATGTAGTGCTGCATAACACTGTGGACTGACATTGCAGGCGTGCCGTGAACCCCTAGAATGCGCTGGGTTTTCAAAACGCACGGTGCTGCATGCTGTTGTCCATCAGTTGCACACTTTGGATTTGACAATTCCGTTCTTGCCTTCCTCAGCCCAACAGAGAACCATGCGGGTCAACACTCACGCTGCCTTGACCCTCTTGATGGTTTCAGGATCGATCTCTTTGGGTGTGACTGCTTCTACGCCAGCATCCAACATGGCCTGCAGCTTGCCCAAGCAGTCATCCAGGTTCTGACTGCACAGCAGCAGACACAACGGCAGCGAGAACAGCCGCATCAGGTTGAGCCACAACAGAGTCATGAAGAACGTAGACCAGGGCAGCTGAGGAAAAGCATTTGCTACCACGCTGGTACTGCAGGGCATGCCGTGCAGCATTTGCTAGCAAAATAGACTGCTGTGTGCGGTGCGCTGATAGATACTGCCGCGCACTGTTGACAGCCGAGCCTTACCTCTGTGTTCTATGCCGTGTTGACGTCAGAAAGAGTGTGCCATCTTTTGTGAACCTGTTTTTCTCCTGCAATTGCCACAACAGCCGCAGGAGCCAGACTCAGCATGACTTCCACGTCTAGATGACACGTTTCCAAGTGCAACCTGCCGCAGATATCACGGCGGCTTTAGTGGCCAAGTGCTTGGCAAACCCACTGTTGTCTGCTGCCGATAAGCTTTCCTGCAAGCTGATAGGAAACCACGGGCAACAGCACAATCAAACACTGCAGCACAACACTCCTGATCAGGGGCCACGGCTCACCTTCTGCCTGATTGCGTCTTTGACCTCATCTGGGATCCAGTCTGCCTTACCAATATCGAAGCGCATGTCAACCTTGGTGTTGACCTGCCAGGTACAAGGCGCAGCAAACAGGCACATGTACATGAGGAGCTAGCAGCAGTCATCGGAGTCGATGGAGTGCAGCCGTCATACGCAGAACACAGCGATTATGATTTGGTTGTGGCCCAAGTGCATTGTGTCACGCGACCAGCATGCGTGGGTTCCACTGCTGTTGGTTTTTTGTTCCCAGGCGCGTGCAAGCATACTCAATTTGTGCAGCTGCAAGTCATGAGACTACTTTAGTGCCAACGACACCTGCATGACCAGCATTGCTAGCCACACGGCGCTCAAGCATGCACCGCGCTCACCACCTGCAATGATGTGCAGCAGGGGTGGCTGACGCGGCCAGCTAGCGTGACCTGCTTCTGTGACCTGATTGCAGGCGCCGCTGCTGTGACAGTGCAAGCATCAGCCCAAACATGCACATTCACAGCTGCTGCTGAGTGCAGCTCGCGCCACAAGCTCGAGTTTACAGTCTGCAGCTGCATGGTGCCAGCGTGCAGCTGCTGCATGTCACCTTGTTGACATTCTGGCCTCCTGCACCTCCTGAACGCGCAAAGCTGAACTCAACATCATCTGCAGTTGCAAACATTTGCACCACCAGGGATCTGTTAGGAGCACGATGTCATACCCAACAGCAATCAACATGCCCGTGCATGCATGTGGGCATGCATGCAGCATAGCTCCTCTGCATTGCTGATGTGCACGGCTGAACAGCATATGAGATGTCCTTACCACTGCAGATAAAGCACCACTTAGGTAAGCATGCATGCAGTGAGACATGCAGCAGCAGGTCCAGCCTCTGCGCTGCCACTGTGGGCACCAGCCTGGCAGGACCAGAGGCATGTGTCTTACCTTTGCTGATTGGACGCAGATTATACTTCTGGGGTGCTGTTGAAGCTGCTGTTGGCGCACTCGTGCTGGCCTCTGCATTGCTGTAGCAGCGTTGCGATTGCCTTGCTCCCCACGGTGCAGCTGCAACACCTAGCACTACCAGGCTGCAGCAGCTGCTGGACAGCACATGCGCACGCTGCGTTGATGCACTCAAGCAACGTGGCACAGTCGACCTGATCAATGTGCCTAGCATCTGATGGACTGCAGGTGGTGGGCTGCTAGCAACACCACAGCAGCAGTCAAGCAACCAGGTGGGTGGGACTGGAGTGGCTCAAGAGTTGCTGTAATTCCACCACCGAGCCAGGGTATAGGTATTTCACTGATGCCTGCCTTTCCTGTGCTTTATCTCGCAAGGCTGAAACTTGGCAGGTACGATCTGTGACCGTGGTCCGGAATGAGCTGCCTGATATGCGTGTAAGCGGCAGAAAATTGGCGATCAGCAGGCTGCAAATGCACCCTACCTAGTCTGAGCACCTGGTCTCGTATCTCCCAAACCATAAACATGAACCTACCATGGATAACAGTTGCTTCCGTGGCTTATACAACGCTGGGCAGCCCCAGATAGCCTTCACACAGCCCTTACGCACAAGAGATTGCCTCGTGTGCGATTATACGTGCAGCGGTTGCTTCTGGTGCCTGGTCCAACCTGTCCTGTTTCTGTTTCCAGCTTCGAAGAGACAGGATGAGTGCTTTCACTACCACCATGCGTCAGCGTGTCAATGTGGCTTCAAAGGCCACTCGCAGCGCTGCTGTGGTGCCTTCCAGGCATATGGTGCAGCAGCGTCGTGGACCTGCGCCCGCCAAGGGCGTGCAGTTCTCAGACCAGTTCATGGAGGTGCTCTCCAAGTCTCTTGAGCGTGAGGAGTCCAGGGTGAGCGCAGCTAGAACATTGGCAACCGACAAACTGCTGCTGTCGCACATTCAGCAGTATCTGGCAGTCCGAAACCTCTGGCCCATCTGGCAAAAGCTTGACAAGTTCGTAACCTGTGCCTCGCAGATTGCGGAGAAGATTGGCCTGCCCGGGCTGCACCTGCACGAGATGGTGGAGGAGGAGGACATTGAGGGCACTGGTACCCTCATCTGGTCTGCAGGAGTGCGCCTCAGCCAGCACATCGTGAAGAATCGCACCCAGGAGCTGAAGGGTGCCCGTGTGCTGGACCTCGGCTCTGGTACAGGTGAGCCTGCAGGCTGTGCCGCGGTCAATGAAGTTGCTGCCCTGCTGCTCTGCTGGTCAAACCTGCATGCCTTGAGCAAAACGGGCGCGTGCAGCAACGATGAGCGCAGCTCATGATGGAGTATGGTTATGCTGGTGGTTTGTCAGGTCTTACCTGTGAGTTGCGACTTCACAAGCATTCTTCAATCTGTGTCTGTTGCTGTTCGCTTTCACGGTTTCCTTGCCTGCAGCCCTACCCTGTACTTTGACTGTTTGTCCTTCTTCAACAGGTCCCTTGTGCTGACGTGCATTCTGATGTTCCAAACTCTCCTGTAGGCATTGTTGGTATCGCTGCTGCCTGCCTGGGTGCGCACGTGATGCTGACAGACACGCGCGACATCCTGCCCCAGATCATGGAGAACGTGCAGGAGAACGGCGCCCTGGTTGAGGCAGCAGGTGGCAGCGCCACAGTGCAGGAGCTGGACTGGAACCAGCCTGACGATGAGGTGAGGCGCATGCCTGCTGCAACATGCCATAATTAGCACCTGCTTTTGGCAGTCAAGGCTCTTGTTTTCACGCTGTAGCATGCAGTCCTCAGCCTCTATCATGTGGTTGTGCTATCAAACTGTTTGTGCTCTGCGCGATCACAGCATGGCCATGCTACAGCTAGCTTTCCAGGTCTGTGGCAACTTTCTGGCAGAGGCACAGCACAGGTCAAACCCCCCACTTGTTGCGCTGTGTCCAGCCAGAGCCAGCTGTCTCCTGCCTGCACCTGCAGCGCTACATGGCCGACCTCTGTGCCCGCTGATGCTGCCGCTTGCAGGTGCTTGACCAGGACTATGACTGGGTGTTTGGCAGCGACGTGACCTACACTGAGGAGGCGCTGCTGCCCCTGGCCAAGCTGCTGCGCCAGCTCGTGCTCACCAACGAGCAGTGCGTGGTCAAGCTGGCGCACATGCACAGGAGCAAGGAGCTGGACAAGGCCATGAGGGAGACGTTCCACGGTGCGTGCTGCAGCATGTGCAGAAGTCTGCAAACCTGGCTGTTCCCGAAAGGGATGCCTTGCAGGACTTGCATACCTGTAGCTACCTGCTGCTTCTCGTCTTGCTCAAGTCCCACAGTAAAGAGCTTGGCAGCTGTGGCATTGTGAGTCTAGCTGCTGCGTTCACCACTTGTGTTGCACATCCTGGGCACTGACCTGCTGTATACCCCGCTGCTTATGATCACAGACGAGGGCCTGATGCTGCGCCCCGTTGACGTGCGCACCACGGGTACCACCCAGTACGAGGACCCCCTGCATGTTGACGAGGCGATCGTGTTCTACAGGGTCACGCTGGACCCAGCACTGCGTGAGCTGGGGGGCAACTGAGCGGGCACACCACCACATGCTTAGGAGCCTAGCCATCTTTAGGCACCTAGCCGGGGAGCCAGAAATGCACAGCAAGAGATGTATCGTGATGCAGGATGCAGGACTCTCGTGATGCAGCAGTATGTAGGAGCCGTGCGTCTCTGGCAACCGTATGCGCAGAACAAGATGCTGTGTCATGTGAAGCAGGGCAGCTGCTGTTGTATTCAGGCGTCTTAGGAGCCAGAGGAATGAGCAGCGGTGCATGCGTGCTAGGTAGTGCACGAGCGTGCTGGTTGTAGTGAGGCCAGTGCAGTAGCAGGCATGTGACAGGCTGGGGGGTATGTGCATTGTGGGGTAGCTGCTAGCAGGGATGTCCGCAGCAGCTGTTATGCCTCCTTGCTTTCTTTAGGCGGTAGCATCGGGTGGGGTACCGCAGCTGTGCTTGTTTGTTGTATGCAGCAGCTTGCAGGCAATGTAGAGCAGATGTGACTTGCCCATACAACAGGCACTGCTCTTTGTATCATGATGATCCTTGTCAGATGTGATGAACAGGCACGTAGATTGAGTGCAGCAGATATTGCAAGCAGCAACAGTACCACGTCTGTGTAGCACGTACTTTGAGAGCTGGACAATGGCAGCAATGTTATGTGCCAGGGGGCTGTGCCAGATGTGCTGGGGTTGTGCTCTCTTGCTTGCCTCCATACCAACAGGTGAATGAGAAACAAGACCAGGAAGGTTCAGAATGACGACAAACATCAACAACAGCAAGCAGCAGCAAGGGAGACAGTCGGCTTTATCGGACCTGCAGCAGCAGCAAACTACGACCTATCATCATCAGCAGTTGAGACAGCAGCGACAACCTGCGCGCAGCAGAGTTGTAGCACCCTTGTAGCTGTGGCTAGTGCTGGGTTGCCCGGACCTGTTTCATCTTTCTGTGGAGTACGAGTATTGCATCAGTTTCAAATCATCAGCTAATATCACCTGGTCTAGTCTACGTCAGCAGGCCCAGCTCTGTTGGAAGCATGGAGGGAGGTTGGCGCTTCTGTGCTGTTGTACATTGCAGCGGAAGCCTGTTGAAGCGGCGTGTCGCTGCGTGCTTGTGTTGCCGGGTGTTGCTCTGCTGTCAAGATCTGCACAGGTGGCATTTGGCCGCTGGGGCTACTGCCTCGGCCGTTGATCTGAAGCTAACTCTACAGCTGCTTTGCTGGCATAGTTGGATCCTGGCGTCTGCCAGATGATGCATATGCAGCCCGCTTTGTACCGTAGTGGCGCTTGGCCTGCAGCATGTATCCAGTGCTGGCAGGTTATTGTGCGCATGGTGCACGTGACCGTCTGGTGCTGTCATGGCAGCTCTGACCACGGGTTGCAGGCACCCTGGCAGTTCAACTGCTAGTTGCATTTTGTGACAAGACAGGGACCCGGCTGCTGGTTAACGTGGCGCGCACCTCCGGCAGCGGGTCCAGCAGCGCTTTCTGTCAAAGCCTTGGGGCCCACGGTGCAAAGTCTGCACCAGTTTTTGTGCTTGGCCAAGTGTGTTGGTCTGCCGCACGTGACTGAAACACGTCACTCAGGCATGTTTTACAGTGTGTGGGACTTTGCAGCACTCTGCCTGCCACCGCAGCATAATGCGGCAGGCGGCAGCATAGGGCTTGGAGGCAGGTGTGTGTGGCAGAAACTTGTAACTCTGGTTGTATCTCTCTTTACCGTGCCTGCACACCTGGTGACGGCAGCAACAGCAGCAGGTTGCCAACCGCAATGATTGCGCAATGATTGCTCAGCATGCCAATCAGACATTAATAATCCCATGAGCAGTATGAAGCCCCGCCAGAGGCTGAAGCCTCTGCATATTCCAGAAGTCAGTTGACCGTGTATCCAGAAACATTACCGCTATCATGACCGCCATCAGCACTGTTCAGCCTGTTGATGAACATGCCAATGACGACAGCTACGTGCTGCACTGCACACACCAGCTGCACCTGACACAGACGTATGCTGTGGGCAGAGCCCCATCGCCGAGCAGCTGTACCAGCCAGTGACACACCGCACTGCGGTGACAGTGTCAAAGGACGGATTCAATCCGTCGTTCTGAAATTCATAGGTAGTCAGCGCTTCACATTGCACACCGGGTACCCACGACCATGATTTACGCCTTGACACGCACGTTGTGCCGAGAAGGCAGCAGTGTGTGGTCACACTTGCTGATTGATTTCACACACCCTTGCTGGCAACAGCCAGACCAGGTGTGTCCACTGCCAAGCTTCGGGGGCACCGTGGCCGCCACCACCACCGTGCAGTGCACACTGCCACCACAGCCGTCAAACACATGCATAACGTATGTGAAATGCGCAAAGTGAAGTGTGCAGGGAACAGCAAGCGCCGATGCATTGCAGATACTACAACTGACATCAAGCTGCTGTCAGACCGTCCAGATGCCATGCGCAGATGCACATGACATTGCTGCGCCCAAGCTGCCCCTTCCCTCAAAGACACACAGTGTGCAACGTTATGAATATTCTTTGCCCAGCCTTGAACTTCTGCGCTCCCAGCAAATGCTATCCAGCAGCAACACGTAACCAGCGGCTGAAGCCGAGACACGCTAGCACTACGCAGCTCCCACCACCGGCACCAGCAAAATCCTACCATTGCAAAGCTGCAAGCTCAAACGCACTGCAAGACCGCCTAGCTGTTTTTGCTGCTGCTTTTGGTGTTTCTGCGGCGCGCTGCTGGCTTCGGTGACCACATCGCTTGCAGGTCAGCCCAGCCACGCGTTGCCAGCACCAGCACTACCCCCAAGCTTATCAGGTACAGCAACACTGCTGCCAGCAGCAGCATGTCATGCATGAACCCAGCAGCCTTGAGCACCTGCACATGAAGGGAGTGGCAGCAAAAGTGAGGACGGTGGCTAGGTGCAAGCGGCCGACTTTTGCATCTGAAAATTGCATCTGTGTGCATCAGGGAAGATTGCACGTGTGAGCAGCAAGAAAGCACCACCAGAGCAGGCAGGCAAGCATGTGTGGCTGCATTTGTCAAGACTGCATACGTCCTTGCGGTAGCTCTGCAACCGCCCTCAAGCAAACATGATACATGTGGCTGCGCTACAATAGCTATGCCAGTCCTGCGCTATTGCTGCTGTCAGCTATGTTATGCGGCTTCAAACAATGCCAACGCACTGTGCGCGATCGTACCCGCATGGTCGCTGTTGTGCCGCCGTATGCAGTGATGCCTGCTGCTGTGCCTGCTGGCGTCCACATGTGGCGCTTGGCTGAGTGGCTGTGGGCGCGCAGAAACTGGTGCAGGTTGTCGTGCAGCAGCGAAACACCACGCTGAGCCTGCACGCACAGCAGCAGCAGCAGCAGCAGCAATCAGCAAACGCGGTGAGCCGACACCCTTTCCCCGCCCAAGTGCAGGTGTCTATCATGATGCTGTGTGTCCCGGGCAGAGGCGGGCAGCAAATCACATTGAATATTCGCTTCCTATCAGCTTCAGTTGCGCCTGTAGCCCCGCTGACAACCACACAAGAACGTATCTCGCAGCAGCAGGGCCTCCCCCAGCCATCGTACTGTCAGCCACTGGCAGGTGAGCTGGCAGGTGGCAGGTGAGCTGGCAGGTGAGCTGGCTGCAGGTGTGCTGCCCACCTTGTCAAAGGGCATCATGCTTGGTGTTGTGCTGAGCAGGTCGATCCACCCAGCCAGGAAGTCCTTGTGCTGCTGCGCTTCGATGCTGAGGTCCAACAGGTGCAGCTGCGGGTCTAGCTGGGGATACAGCCAGCGGCTGATCGCATCAGCAGCCACCTGGCACAGTAGCACAACACAGTGCAGTTACATAACAGTGCAGTGGAGACATTTCCATAGCGACAGCTGTTGGCTGCTGAGCTGCACGTAATCCTTGCGCCCATGCTACACCACGGCTGGGTGGAAAAGCTGCAGCTCATGACAATCAGGTGTCTGTCACTCTGTTACTAGTGCTTGAGGCAAACCCATTGGGACTACTCATGCGCATGCTGCCACATAGCCAGCGGCCATTTTGCTGTCAGCTCATCGGGTGGATACAGAAATCTCACACTTGCTCACCTGTGCCGCATCTAGCACCCTGTCCAAGTTGACAGCAGCAGCGGTGTCAGCAAGGCTGCTCACACGTGGCTGCTGTGCAGCATGTGCAGCTGCCATATATGACAGGCTCACTGCAGGCACTCCCTTGCGAGCTAGATGCTGATGACCAAAGCTCCCATCCGCAGCAGCAGCAGTCTCCTCACTAGCTGCCAGCTCCTGCGGTACTGCTGTCAGCTGCACACCCATCCGGTCAGCTGCAGCATTCACCGCATCAACCCACGCTGCGGTGCTGCTGCCAGCCGCCGCACCTGCATGGTGCATGTGCAGCTGTGGCTGCTGCCTTCGTGCTGCATCTGCTGTGCCGTGCTGCTGCACTGCTACACTGCCACCAATGCTGTCTAGGACGAGCGCTGCTTCTAGTGCTTCGAACTGTCCAGGGTCAACGTTTACATCTGAAACATACTGCCGTAGGCCCTGTTGATGAAACGGACCGCCAGATGTAAGCAGGACCATCACATTCCTGCTGGGGCGTGTCTCGGAAGATGTGTACAAGCGGCGCAGCAGCCGCAGCAGCAGCAAACAGGCTGCAGCGCCGCTGGCAGCTGCATCTGCACCTGCTGGTGCTCCTGGTGCTAGGCTGAATGAGTCATAGTGCGCGGTGAGCAGCAGAGTGGGTGCTGTTGGCACACCAAGTTTGAACTGGTCCTGCAACACCACCACCGACAGCACAGAATAACATCGACAACAGGTGGCTGGCACAACGTGCATAGGTTTCAAGGAGTACAAGCGCAGGATTCGCTATGCGAGCAAGCATGTAACACACGTGGGCGATTGGATGACTGACCGCTGCTGCTGCAAACATCATCTTGGACTGTTTGCCGTGCCATGTTGTGTGCATGCTGTGTTGGTGCTAGGCTCACTTACATCGGTAGCGCGAAGTGACGCAACATAGTTTGTGGCCTGCTTAGATGCCAGCTGATATGGCAGCCTCCTGCACATGTGAAACAGGCAAGCAAAAGCAAGCTGAATGAAAGATTGCATTATCTACGCATTGTACGTACGACACCAACACCCGTGTAGGGGTGTTTGTGGTGAGGAGGAACCCTTACGTCTCAACGCGCCCTACCATTCCAACCTGACCTAAGGCCCAAACGCAAGCTGATGCAGTCCATAATGTGTGTGCTGTGTGCGCGCTCCAGGATGTTAGGGGCATGAGCCAGACAGCTTGGAATGCAGACACAACATATTGCAGCAGCACTGAGCACTGTACGAGCCTGCCCACCCCAGCAGTTGTGCTGTACACCACGTACAACCACCACTCAGTGCCCCTTTTTGCTGCTGCTCACACGCTGTCACTGGTGTACAATGCATACGTGCCCCAAACCAAGCAACATCAAGATACACGTCAGCACTGCACCAAGCTCACCCCTGCAGTGCCAGTTCATATCTGTCCGTCTGCTTCGTTGGCGGGGCACCACGATCAAACATTGCCTGTGTCTCGGACACCTGCAGCCGGTACAGCAGCAGAGCATTTGGCTCCGTTGACTTCTCCTGTTGCTACCGCTAGTTTGAGCATGCCAACAGCAGCTGTACAGCCAAGCCTTGCAGGACAGCTGCATGCCCCCTGAAGGCTGCTGAATCTTGTCATTGTGTGGCTGCATCCTTGTTATTGCCGGCAAACCTTGCCAGCTGTGCAGCTGCATGCCTCACCGCATCAGCTAGCGCATCCGTCTCCTTCGCAAAGAACACCGGCACTGCTGCAGGATCTGACAGCAGCTGCTGCTCCAGTTGAAGCAAGTTGTTGGCGTCTGCTGCTGACAGCCCGCTGCTGTCCCAGCTGCTGGGCAGCACCAGCAGCACACCAGACAAGCTAGACTTCTGCTGCGCGTACTCTGCATGGGGGAGAGGAGAAGTGGAGAGGATGACCTGTGAGCACTTTGCTTGGGTGCAACACTGCTTTGTGCAACCTGGTTGAAAGGCTGACTACTCATACAAAGCAGTGTTTATGTGGAATATGAAACCGGGCCAAGATTTTCGTGCTTCTGCATATGTTGCCACACCATCTGGGTTGGCAGGTACACCAGCGGAACAACCGGCAACTAGTTGTCAGTACTGACATCTGCCAAATGACCTGCATGCCCCTGCTTCCTGCAACATTGAACTGCGCACCCTTATAGAGTAAATTACCTGCCAATGCCTCTGGGCTGGTGCTGTTGACTGGCAGCACCATTACTGCCTTGTAGGGCTTGCTACTGCCCCGGGGCAGTGTCACATACTGCAGACAGCACACAAGCAGCGCAGGCTCCATGTGATCAACTGGAAGTTCTGGAGACAGGCATTGCAGGCTGCCAGCGCAAGTAGTAGCTTACCCCGTCAGCCGAGTAGTGTTTGGATCCGATCTGGCGACCCTGGTAGTCTGCTTGCAGCAGCCTGTATGCGGTCTGTGCGCCAGCCAGGGGTGCAAGCACAAGTGCCACCAGCACCAGAGCTCTGAAAGCCATTCTAGCTGACGTTATATACCTACTAAGCTGACATGACGTACGAACGGATCAGCTGGAGGCGACCCTCGACTGGTCATCTGGATAGCTGGCGAGCCAGCTCATACTCTCTCGTGATCAGCTGCCAGAAACTGCACTCATTGTCATGAAGAGTACAGTAGAGAACGTTTGCCATGCTTGTGGGTGTTGATACTGCACGGCTTACAGCACTTCGAGGTAACAGTACTGCTGCTGACACTGACCACTTGTCACCAATGTTTAGCAGCGAATGTCCTTCTCTGTTGAAAGCAATATGTGTACACTCCAACGATATATACATATCAATGCTTGTACCTCACCACACGTTGTTGTGTTCGGATGTTTTCATTCAGAAGCTGGTTAGCCTCGTAGTGCAGGTGTAAATCCAAGGAGAGCGATGTTCTGTATAACTAAACACCCTATGTGAGGCACCACACGTGCTTGCGGCCTGCTGAGGAAGCCAGCAGTGCTTGCTGGCAGCTTTGGCCAGAGACAGATTTTACCAGGATGGGCAGCCCTGGGTCTGTTCGGGACTACGAAGCTGCAATGTCGGTTGACGAGCAGTTTCACAAGGTGAAAATCATAGCCACCGTGCTGCAGCCATGACTGCCGTAGGCGCAGGGGACTGGTCAACATCCGTGCAGTACTGCACCATGCCAGATGCCTGTATAGTGCACACTGCTGGGTTGCAAGCAGACATGCTGTTCTTACTGCTTGCAAGTAGCAATTGGAGCTTCAGCAGCTCAGATGCCGTTTTACGAGCTCTTCCATCAGTAGAGTGCAGCCGAGCTAGCTAGCGCTCAGCTCAGGCCCAACTGGAGCTATGCTGTTGCCTAGCGCGCTTGGCACCACTGCGGTTGTTTGCTGCTACTTGTTGCATGCAGACTGTTGTTGCCATCGAGAAGCGGCTCCAGCTGCTGGGGCGGCTGCCGCAAGTGCGTATCAAGGCATGGCTGACCAAGCTCAAGCAGTCGGTGAGCTGCTGGACCTGTCAAAATGCAGCTGTCGCAGCAGCACCAGCAGCAATAGCAGACAGTGCACTTTGTAATTGGTAGCTAGATGCTGTACACTGGAACCAACGTACGGCAGAACTGGCGCCAGTACAATCAGCAGCTGGCAGCGCGCTTGGGACGATGCCAAGCCAACACCCCTCACAGATTTGACCAAATGTACATTGTTTGTATAGGCCTTAGCTTGGCGAAAGGCCCAAAACATTTGCGCTTCCGATTGTCCTGCAGACCAGCAACCTGACATGGAAGCGCAACAGGAACTTATATGCGCGCCTGCTGCTGGAACAGGTGGGGCAGCACTACAGGCACTACATGGCTCGGGCAGCACTGATAACATCGTCAGTCAACTTGTGCTTAACAGCGGCGCCGCTTGTATGATAGCTCGGCCTGAATTGTGCACCTGCAGCAGCTAGTCAATGTGCTGCGGCACAGCGTCCTTCAGCATTTCCCCATGTGCAAGCTGTGTTACTGTAGAATTGGTTGGTGTACTGAGCTGGACCATTCACTGACTATGCCACCTGCTGCATCCTGCAGCTGCGTGCCGGCTGCCTGGAGGTGCCATTCAGTGCACTGCCGCCTGAAGGCGCACTGCCAACCCTGCCAGCGTACCTCACTTACAGGTGGGGGCCTGTTGTCTCACATACACACACCTGAACATTCACCGGCATGCATGGCAGTCTGTACAGGTTGCAGCTTGCCATCCAGCAGCAGCGTGCTCATCCTTGCAATGGTAGCAGCTTCCTGACCATGTCCGTCATAGTAGTAGTGCTCTTTCCTTAGCTAATGCTGCTTTTACTTGTGCAAATTACTTCTGACTCTCCGCTGCTGCAGGTTCATATCTCCTCCAAAGCAGCGTGCGCCAGGAGGTGACTGCTGCTCCCCTGGCAGCCCCCCGCGCCGATCGCACAGCGCAGGAGCAGGCCTGGGTGCCAGCGGCATCTACCGCAACATGTGCGTGGCTGGCAAAAGTGTGCTGGTCCTTTTCTGCTGATCAATCCTTTGCTGTACTATCAGTCTACAGCATGTTTGAGGGTACGTCAGCAGCTTCGCTTTGCACAAACCTGCACAAGAAGTGGATGAGCTGCCCAGTGTTGGTCCTTTGCTGTCTGAGACATACCTGCAACGTGTGCCGGTTTCCATGCAGGGCTGCACCAGGTGACGCACATGCTGCCTGGTCCGTCCCCAGCAGCGGCAGTGCATTCCCTGCTCCCGGGCAGCTGTCAGCACTCTCTCCCATCCGCTGCAACCCTCCACGCCAGGGCAAGTTCCCTGGCGAGCTGCAGCAGCAGTGGCCTGCAGCAGCAGCAGCTGACGCAGATGGTGCCGGCAGGCGCTACAGCAGCAATAACTGCCGCAGCCCAGGCACCGCTCCAGCGCTGCGCAGCAGTGGAGCAGGGAGCTGCGGCTCTCCAGGTGGCAGGGGTGTGCAGCGGCCGAGCAGCCCTGGTGCTGCAGGGCTGCTGGATGCTGCTGTTGTGTTGGCTGCTGAGCTTGAAGGTGACAAGGTGGATGCTGCAGTGCTGAAGAGCAGGATGCGCTTCGCAGAGGACAAGCTGCTGCAGCAGGTGAGGGAGTGAACAGCCTTGGAAAGGCAGTGTTGATCAAGCAGTTATTGACTTCGACGCCTCTGATGTGGATATCGAGCTGCATGCGCTGCACAAAGCAGAGGAAGCGCAATAGCATTGCGGTAGATGTACAACAGAACTTTGCCCTGCCAGTGTAGCTGGTGTTGCTGTTGCATTTGTTCTGCTGGCGCCGAATCTGGACTTGCCGCAATATGTGTGCTGCCTGGGTCGTTGGTAAACCTCTGAGGTGCTGATGGCTTGCTACTGTCGTGGCGTGCGTGCTGCAGGAAGCCGAGCTGGTGCGGCTGCAGGGCCAGGCTGCTGCTGCACGGCGGCGCGTCAAGTCGGTGACTGCTGCCACGCTGGGTGAGCTGGTGGAGCGCTACGGCAGCGCAGCAGCTGGCTGGGACAGCCCCACAGCACAGGGCGCTGGCAGCAGGTGAGGCCATGGGTGCGGCTCTGTGTCCTTTGGTGTGCTTGTTTGCTTGGTGGTGGGGTGTCGTCGAGGGTGCTCAGCCTGTGCCCAGGTAAGGGGTGCATCCTGGTGTGTGTGTGTGTGCGTCTGTTTCTTTTGTGGTGGGTGGGGTGGGGGGAGGAGCAGTGGCCTCACAGCTGCGGCCAGGTCAGCGTGCCGAGTACCCCGGGAGGCAGAGCATTAGGGGGGTGTCTGTATGTAGGCAGCAGCAGGCACTGCAAGCAAACTGGCAAGCAGCAGGCCCACCCCTGTGCATTATACAGCACCCGGCGCAGCTGCACAACAATATGCTGCTTGCAACTTGGACTAGACAGCACGCCAGCCGCACATTAGGGGTGGTGCCTGCTGCTGACAGTGCTGCTTTGCTGCTGCTGCGTCTGCATGTGCCGTACCACATGGCGCATTTCACTGGCAGGCAGCCGAACTATGCAGAGTCAGTGTTTGGCCCCATGTGGCAGCTGCTGTCAGGCATCCAGGAAGTGCTGAACATGTGTGACAAGCAGGACCTGCAGCGGCAGCAGGAAAACATGGGTGCAGCTGCAGCAGCACGCTTTGACGCACAGCAGCAGGCACAGCAGGACGAGGCCACGCAGCAGCAGGAAGAGGCAGCAGCAGCCGGTCTTCAGTGCGACAAGGGCAGCACTAGCCAGCGCAGCAAGGGCAGTGCAGCAGCTGCTGCAGTGGCATCAGAAGCTGGCGAGGGCGAGGCACTGCAGCTGCTGAAAGATGCCATGGGGCAGCTGCTGAAGAAAGCAGAGCAGCTGGCAGCAATGCTCCAGTCTAGCAAGGAGGCTGCTACTGAGTCTGCTGCTGGCAGGGGTGCATCTGCAGCCGAAGTTGCTGCTGCAGCGACTGATGCGATGCGGCCGCTGCTGAAGCAGATGAAGCATGTCAGCAAGGACAGCCGCAAGGTGCAGCAGAAGCTGGAGGCTGCTGCCGATGCAGCTGCACAGGCAGCAGATGCAGGCAAGGCACAGCGCCAGCGTCGCAGCACCAGCAGCAGTGGGGACTCCGCCAGCAGTAGGGATAGTGCCAGTGATAGCAGCAGCAGTAGTGACAGCAGCAGGGGGAGCAGGCACAGCAGACGGCATGCAAAGCAGCTACAGCAGCAGGAGCGTCAGCTTCAGAGCGTGCGAATTGGCAGGCTCCAGGCAGCTCATCAGCTGCTACTGGAGCTTGAGGAGTGCAGCAGCAAGCTGTCAGCACAGCTGCAGGATGGCAAGCGGCGGTTGGCCGATGCCGTAAGCCATGGCCGCAGCAGCGTTGGCGGTGCTGGCGGCATGGTGTCACATGAGCATGGCCTGGCAGCTGCTGCCATAGCAGGCATTAGTGCGTCACTTGCTGCTGCGGTTACAGGATATGTAGCCCGGCTGCGGGAGCTGAAGCAGCAGCTGAAGCAGGTCATGAGGTCAGCCGACGCCGTAGCGGCAGCTGGCAGCGGGGCGCGCGTCAGTGTCGGCGTCAGTCGCAGTGCAAGCGGCAGGCTAGCAGGGGCTGCCTGCTCTGTGTCGTTCAAGCATGAGGCATTGCAGGGGTTAGGGATTGCATCTAGGCCGAATGACGCGACTTTGGCTGGCACCTTTGCAGCTGCATCGCCCCGCAGCCCAGGCAGCCCTGTCCAGAGCAGCACGCCGCAGCAGTTCAACGGCATGACACACTACCTGATTGGTGGGGCAGCTGCAAGCAGCGGCAGCAGCAGTCCCTTTGCTGCTGCAGCAGCAGCAGGAGGTACGGGTGTATTGGGCAGGTCAATTTTGCTGTCTCCCGCAGCAGGCAGCAGCAGCATCTTAGGTGGCAGCAGAGCCTCAACACCAACGGCAGGGGCTGACGCTGTGCACCAGCGCATTGCCAACCTGTCCAGGCAGGCATCACACATCTCAGAGCGTGCTAGCCTTCTGCTCGGTGGGGGAGCAGGTGGTGGCGGCAGCAGCAGCAGCCCTCAGCCTGTCAGCAGTTTGCTGGGAGGGGCGCGTATCAGCAGCAGTATGGCGCCAACAGGTGCACTTGTGTCCAGCTTGTTGGCAGGTAGCGCTGGCAGCAGCAGCAGCATCTTTAGGACTAGTGCCAGCTTTGGGGCTGGTGCTGGTGGCAGCATGTTTTCAGGCGGTGCAGCTGGTGCGGCAACAGCAGGCAGACTGTCGTCCAGCAGTCTGTTGAGTGGTGGCGGTGCCAGGCCCTTGTCGGCTAGTCCCCGGCTGTCTGGTGTTGCGTCACTGGGTGCTGGGTTGAGTGGCGGCAGCAGCTTTGGAGTTGCCAGCTCAGGCGGTGGCAGCCTGGCGACAATCAGCAGCAAGCTGAATGCGCTGGGACAGCGATGGGGTGCAGCTGGTACCAGCAGTGGGCGTCTGTGAGGCAGGGGGGGGGGCGTGCTGGTGTTGGTGTGGGTGTGGGTGCGTTGACATGCAATTTTGAAGTATCACCTGCTTGTGCAAGGCTCACGGTCGTAATCATGGTGTGTTCGTGTTCACCTTTGGACCATGAAAACTTGACACATGTCAGATGTGGTTCACTGAAGTACTGGCTGTTGTAGGTTGCTGTTCAAGCATCCCAGCGTTCTTTATTCAAACATCTCTGCTCATTCTCTGCGTTGTCACCGTGTTCGCATCAGCATGTGGGTGCTACATGCGCAGTACTGATGATGTCAGTGATGATGTGTCTCCTTGTGTGCGCGTATGCAGCAGCTCGCCTCCGCGCCAAGGGACTACGAGCCCTTGCAGCCCTGCAGTTGGCGCAGCAGCTGGCAGCCCTGGCTCGTGCAGGCTGCCCAGCAGGCGGCTGCTGATGCAGCAGCTGGAGGAGGCGCAGCTCACAACAAGCATGATCTTGGAGCAGCTGCAGCATGCTGCTTGAGCTCAGTTCCCGGCGGGTAGCTCTGGCCTGCGGCTATGGCTGTTGCTGGAGTGCGAGTGCTGGAGGAAGTTATGCTGGTCAGGACTGCCCTGACCAGTGCCACTGGTGGGAGAATCATCTGTCAGTGGCAGTGGCACTCATAATCATCCAAGTACCAAAGGAAGCCAGTGGCACTGTTAGTGAGCAGTGGTTGCAGGCTGCCAGAGACGAACAGGCAGTGCGCCAGACTCAAGCAAGCAACCGGCTGGCATGATGAAGAAGTTTTGTGCCGCTTCTGGTGTTGGCTACAGGCGGTACACCGCCGCTGGTGGCTCGTGGGTCTTGCAGAGACCATCATGGTCTCAGGCTTGCAGTCTTACAACTGATGTGCCTTGCTCAATCGAAACTGGCGCTCGAAACTTTATTTCCTCCGTGCCCGCTATGCTTGTTGTGTAAAGTAAAGAGTTCACGTGGCAATGTTACACGTCCGAGGCTGGGGACTATCAACAAGGCAGCATGTGCTGCATGCATGCTAGCAACACAGATGGCTGTTTTTGATGCTGGAGACCATGCTTCAACAACAGCCTGACATCCGTAGCGCCAGAAAAGCAATACGGGACATACTTTCCAGCAACAATGCACGTGACCCTTGGTGCAACAGGAGCAGTACACGCACCAAGCTGCCCACCTTCAAACAACAAAACGCAGGGCTGCACAGACGTGACTTGGCGGCACCGTCATCACGCATAGCGTGTGTTGGTGCACAAACCAGCTGCCACCCGGTAGCTCGGTGACCGAGCGCTGCGCTCAACTGGCACCGCGGAACCCTCCAGGACTCGACAACCTCCGTCACAACCGATACTAGAAAACAGATCAACCCAGCCGCCCCCACACTGTCACGTGGCACACAGCACATGTTCTGCATTAACAAATGGTTCTCGCAGCGCAGTGCCATGTTTTTCTGGCACCGCTCAGCAGAACGCGTGCAGAAGGCAGTGCAAGAAACCAGCCATCAGCCGTGCACACAATGTAGTGAGCAGGGATTCACACAGCCTGCTGCTCGCTATCACCCCCAGACACAACAAAGTCCTACTACAAAGCGGCAACGCCTGCAATCAAGAAGCAGGAGGACGCATCCCACACTTTCATCAAACAGCTGGCGTTGTAGAAGGCTTCATGTATGTAAGCGCAGTGCAGCGCTACCAGTTGGCAGCGGAGCACGCAGCCCTGTGCATTGCAGCCAGCAACAACGCACAGCTGCCAAAAGGCTCTTGCTGTTTGAACCAACCCCACGTTTTGATGTGTATGTGTGCAGTGAACGCATGACAGGCAGCCAACTGCCTGTGAAAAAGTAGTTTTCATATCACACATAGATTGCGGCCGAACAAGAACATAGCCCGCGCAGTCGCAAATCAGCTGTGTCTGTAACATCAAGGCATGCCGGGTGACGGCAGGCACTACACGCACAACCAGGGCAGAGCTGCTGTGTGTGCAGGGAGACAACAAAGCACAAAGGCCAAATACATTCAACATCGTGCGAGTTCGCAAGGAGCAAAACAGATAGCTGCTACTCAAGCGGCACGCAGCCCAGAGCGCTGAGGTGGCTTTAGTCATGATGCAATGCACTTCAGAACCTCAACAAACAGCAGCTCATGCATGCTAGGTGCGCACATGACAGTGCTGCCACGGCTGCCAAGACAGGGCAGTGCAGTAAAGTATGACACACGCAAGCAGTTTTCATGCGACACAGTCAGTCCAGAAGTCTAAGGGCTCTGCTTGCAGCCCTGCAATACAGATCAGTTGAGCCAGGCAACACGCACGGCGCTGCTTGTGAAAGCACCATGTTTTCCAACGCACCTCCTTGCCCAGACAACTAGCTTCATGCCATCTGCTGCCAATGCATGAGTACGGTGCATTTCAGTTGAGGCAGGGAAATCTGTGCCAGTGCCCTGCGGCAACGAATAGCAACCACAGAAGAAGGTACCTAACCAGTGAGACAGAGTATGCACAAGTCACTGCATGCGTACGCCAACAATGTTGCAGCAACCACAGAGTAGTAATGGCTGCCTGTTCTGCATTCACGCCAGCCCGTGCACAGTCCTATGCTCCTGTGTTTTTAAGTAAAGGTCCTTAGTTTACTGCATGCACAATCATCCCACCAACAACAGCAACGCCTGATGCAGACAAGAGGTCCTAAAACTACGAGCGATTGTGCCATGCACGCCTACAAGCCATTCATAGCCGCGACGGCAGTGCACCAATCAATGCTGAGAAAACCATACACGCAAGGTGCCAGCGGTACAGCTGTGAGACGCAGTAGCCAACATAATAAGGATGTTGCCCAACCGGCCCACATACTGCGCACCAGCAAGAATGAGCAGTAGCTAGCGCTTAAAGCAGTGCTGCGTCAAGCAGCACAGATGCTTCAAAACGCTCAGCTGTGCAAAGCGTGCGTTGGCTGGCTGGCAGGCGGTGCAAACCTGCTACAGCCCTGGCAATGTATAGCGTTCAGACAGACACAGAGGCAGTGCACCCGAGCCTCTGCGTCGTTCTGCCGGACTGGCTGCCTGCTTCCGGGTCTGCCAACAGCAGCCATGCGACCTCAGTTTGTGAGGGAAACAAACACTAGGCGGCGTACAGGGCCCCCTTGCAGTGCTAAGGCTGTCCCCATGCGGTCTCGCCTCTCAATGCTCATGTCGGCGCTACTATGGCCAGCAACCATCAATACGGGTTGCTTGCCAATCATCAGAGCAGCGCTGTTCAATCAGCCAATGCATTGTGCAAGTACAGCCGTCCGTCACACTCCCTACAATGCCCATCCCAAATGCAACGCCTGCTGCTTTTGCCTGATCTAGCTGACCGGGATGGTGCACCTATGCCACAAGCAGCAAGCACAACAGTGTACATGTTCGCAATCTCTGAAAACAACGGCCAGACCAGCACACTGCCAAACAGGGCAGCAAGCCTTCACAGTCTGCAATGCAAGTGCACAAGTTCTCACGAGGCTCAGGCACAGCGCGCCAGCGCTGTGTCGGCTGCAACGTTGGAGCACACCATGCGCAATGCGTGCTACTATTCAAACAAGCAGGAACCGCCGGGGCAATCTCCCCCGGGAATCTCCCCCAATCAACACCTCTGATCCAGCGCATTGGCTGGTAGTGTCAACTGACGTAACAATTGTTAACCCGCGTAATGCACGCGTCTGGCAGCGCAGGTGTGGGAGTCCAAGCAGCCTGCTCGCAGACACGCAATTTCTGGAGAATGGGCTGTCTTTGCGTGCATGAGCGTACCAGTCGTTATGGCGGCAGCAGAGCTGATTCTAACACAGCATGTCCTGCTTGTGGTCAGGGTGTTGAGTCTTTGTCACATCTGATGTTTGATTGTCCCGCTACTTCTGCTCAGAGGGATACTATGCTTGATGAAATTCGGTCTGTTTTGCGTGATGCTGCTGGCGGCGCTGAAAAATTGCGCAATGTGTTGTCGTTGACTGATGCATCCACTAAGTTGTTGCGTTTTGTTTCTGATGATATTTGGGTTAGTAGGGGGGTGTGCCGAGTGATATCTAGGAGCATTGCTGAGTATCTTGTCCAAGCTTGGGATGTGCGTAATAATTGCAAACACAATGGAGCAGTGCTCCCTCTTTCTTCCGCTCCTGAGGGGCGCGGGGCCGATGGCGTTGATGCTATGGCTTAATGGGTAACATGATGATGATGAGACACGCAATTTGGCACCCAGTAGCAGCAGGAGCTTCATATGCTGCACATTCAGTGTGCTGCTGGGCAGCCAGCCTAACGGTGCTTTCAGGGCAGTCAATCAATCAATCAATCAATCAATCAATCATTCAATCAATCACTTTGCGGGGGTGGCGACCTTGGAGGCCAGTGCGCGTCAAATAGCCAAATCTACATCTTCAACCATCACAACAACCATTTCAAGCGACACCGGCTGCTGCAGACGGTGACCAGCGCTCAGCGCCTGCCTTTGCGTTCGAACTTTCAGTTCGAATTTTTTTTGCTCCCAAGGCGCGCCTACGGGCGCGCTAATCTCTTTAAACCGTTGTCTGCATGATGCTTGTGAAGTAGGGTGGCGTGCAGGGAGCGATCAGTGGACTTTGGGCACAGGGCAGCAGGCACTACATCAACTACACTGAATCCGACGCCACGCTTGAGGCGATGCTATGCTGCTTGGACTCTAATATAAGCAGAATGGTCCACTGGAACATGTGATTGGCATTGGCAATGGCTGCAAGGGTGTCAACGTGCTGGGGGGAGCACGCCCACTACAACGGTCACTGCTGGGAGCAGACCGACGGATTGCCTGGCTAGCTACTGTCACCGGGAACTCCAAGTGGGGTCACATTGCACTGAACGTGATGCAATGCATGCAGCGTGCCTTTGCAGATCGCCTGTCTTCCAGTACCTACCAGTTCTGCAGCAGCAGCAGCAGTAGAACAGCATGCATGCATATGCATGAGCAGCACAGCAGCAACTGTCAGCAACATTTGCATCTGCGAGCAACAGCACCAGTATATCACACGCAGCATATCATTACACCTACCAGCCGTGTGGCCGATCCTGTGGCAGGTGTCTTGTTGTGGTGTGATGTGGCTGCTGCTACATTTGTGATTGTTGTTGCGGTTGCCAGTGTTCTTGCTGTTTGTGTGGTTTGTGCCTGCCGCCCACCCTGCCGCCCCTGCTTCACAAGCTTTTGCTAAATATGACACAGGACCACAGGACGTCTCAGGAACAAAGCCTGGCAGTGCAGGCCAGCAGGGCCACGGGGGCCCCTGCAGGCCAGCGGCCAGCTCCTGGCCCCTGTGGTCCTGTGGCTCGCCTGTCCAGGCATTATGTGGTGATTAATGGCGCAGGCCATTCAATCACTGACCCTCGCTTTGGCTCAGGCCCGTCATCTGCCCCTGTATGCCCTGATCCTAACACACGTGTGTGGCTGCAGGGTGCATGGCATAAAGTGTTCACTGAAACATATGCTGCCGCCGCAGGTAGATCTGTGGACACACCCTTGACCGCGAACCGTACGACCAGCGTTGCCGCGCTTTCTACTAACCCCGAAAACCCTGCTGCAGCTGCTGCTCCCCCTGCCGCTGCTCGTGTTGTTGCTGCTGCAACACCTGGTGCCCTGCTGCAATTGAGGCTGAGCCGTCCAGCCGACCGAGTCCTGGGTCTAGCCGCGCCCAGACTCGCCAAACCAGGGATGAGAACAGTTGGGGTTACCAGGTGAAGCTGTTTGGCCCGCGCAGGACGGCTACCACCATCAACCAGGTGCGGGCGGCAGGCATGAGTGCAATTGCGCAGATGTCAGCAGAAAATGCACCACGTGACTTGCTCATTGGCAGAGCATTTTGGGCAGGAGAGACAGCTGTTGTGTTCACTCTGCCATCGTCTGCAGTGCGCCAGCTGACAGCCTGCATGGTAGTTATGCTGAAGCGGCAGCTTCAATGTGTGCTGCACTGGCGCGCTGTGTTCACTTTCAACGGCATGGTTATTCTCAGCGCACGTGGGGCATATGCAGGCCTCTCCCAGGTTGGCCGGCGCGAGCAGCAGTGCGCCGGCCTAGTGCTGTCTAACCGTTATGCTGCTCTTGAGCCTGATGCTGAGCTGTCCACAGATGATGAGGATGAAGAGCTTGTCCCTGCGTCAGAGGAGGAGGAGGAGGAGGAGGAGCTTGTTCCTGCGTCAGATGACGAGGAGCAGCTGCCCAGGGGCACACAGCCAGCAGCGCCTGCTGCCGGGGGTGCAGGCCAGCAGCACGGTCGCAGGCACAGCCAGCGCAGCAGCAGGGCATCCAAGCAGCGCCGCCACCGCCCCAGCAGGGCACCTGTGCAGCCGGGTGACAGTGGATTGCTCTGTGGCGTGCTTAATGTAAATAACATGCCAAAGTCTGGGTTGAAGTTGGTTGAAATTCACCACCTGCTTAAGGAACCCCGCTGTGACATCATGGGCTTCGTGGAGACCAAGGAGGCGCAGGGAAAGCAGCTGCCTGCAGATCACATCCCTGGATACACATACATTAGTAAGCCCAGGGTTGTGCGGGCAGGGGAGCGTGCTTCTGGGGGTGTTGCAGTTGCTGTGCATGCCTCTGTTGCAAACGCGGTGAAAGTGTATGACTTTACTGACCAGCAATACGACGAAGCGCTGTGGCTTGTGATGCCAGGGCAAGGGGGTGCACGCAAGCTCTTCATTGGGGTGGTTTACATGCCTGATATGGGCAAGTCTGCATCAGTGAGGAGTGCTGCTTACTCAGCGCTGCAGGAGGACCTGGAGTACCTGTCTAGCAGGGGATCTGTGTTGGTGATGGGTGACTTTAATGCACAGGTTGGACGGGCATCTGGCCCAGCAGAGCGTATTGGTATGCATGGTGAGAGCACCGTCAATGACAACGGCCGCCTGCTCCTCTCATTGCTCAACACTGTCAACCTCTACTCACTTAATGCCCGCACAGCCCCCACCTCCCCTCACCAGCACATCACTTGTGACAGGTCGCACGGCGGCACCAGGCGAGGCTCTTTGATTGACTACATCCTTGCCTCTGCTGACATTGCCATGCCCTGCCAAGCTGCTGCCAGGCCAACAGCCACAGTTGGGCCGCATACTGTGGGTGCTACTGACCACCTGCCTGTGTCTGCCCGCATTGTCAGGCCTGTGGTACGCCGCCCTGCAAAACAGGTTGTGCTGCGCCTCAACGCACAGCCCAAGGATTTCAGGCTGCAGAATGGGGAGCAGTCAGCGGAACTTGAGGCATATCAGGATGCTCTGTCGCAGCTTGGTGCAGCCTACACAGCCACGGTCACCACTTTGCAGCAGCAGGCTTCTGCAGGCTCAACTACAGCAACTAGTGCAGTGCAGCAAGCGCACGAGCAGATGCTAGCAGCACTTCGTCATGCTGTCAACGCCAGTTTTGGCTACAAGAGGGTTTGGGTTGGCAAGTCCTTCCCATGGTGGACTCAGGGGCTCACAGATGCTGTGGAGGACAGGAAGCAGGCTTACCTGCGCTACAAGAACTCAGGGCTTGTAGCAGATTGGGCTACTTACAAACAGCAGCAGAAGGCTACTACACAGCTGGTCAAAGCAGCAGAGAAGCAGTACAAAGAGCAGTGCCAGCATGCCATTACTTCTGCATACACAAATCGCATGAATGATGACAGCCTGCTTGGAGAGAAAGACATGTGGCAGCTTGTGCGTTGTCTGTGCCCTAAGCATGTCAGCGAGGCAGTTTACAGCGTCATGCAGCATCCATCTGGGCATGTGGCATCTACCCCAGCTGAGAAAGCTGATGCTTTCAAGTGTCATTATGAGCGCGTTGGCAGCCATGCAGCATTTGCTTCCTCCAACCCCCAGTTTGACGCTGCACACATGTCTTGTGTTGCAGCCAATGTGCAACAGTATTTGCAAGACTCTGCTAACTCCCCTGCCACCCCGCTGGACCTGCCCATCACTGCCGCCGAAGTTTCCGACTGCCTGCAGAGGCTGCGCACTGGCAAGGCCGGCAACCCGGCTGAGGAGGGCATTGTCAATGAGCTACTCAAGTATGGAGGCAGCACGGCCGCAGATATGTTACTGCAGTACTGCAATCTGATGTGGCAGCTTGAGCAGGTGCACCAGGTGCCAGGTACAGTTGTGAACATGCCCAAGAAGGGTGACCTGACAGACCCCACCAACTACCGTGGTATCACCCTGCTTAGCGTGCTTTACAAATTTTACACCAGCGTTCTCAACCAGCGCCTCATCAAGTTTGCAGAAGGCAAGTCAGTGGCGGAGGGCACGACACAGCAACGGCAGCAGCAGCAGCACAGCAGGCGCAACAGCAGCAGCAGCAACAGCAGCAGCAACAGCAGCAGCAGCAGGCACGTCAGCAGCAACAGCAGCAGCAGCAGCAGCAGCAGCGTGTAACTGCTGCTACAGCAGCAGGAACGCCGTTGCTGCACGAGAGCCAGAACGGCTTTCGTCCCAAGCGCAGCTGTGCTGACCACCAGAGTGTGCTCAGTGAGGTGTTGGGTGGGAGGAAAGCTGAGGGGAAGGATTCTTATGTGCTGTTTGTTGACACCTATAAGGCTTTCCCAACAGTGTGGCTTGATGGGCTCTTTCAAAAGCTGTGGGACAAGGGTGTGCGTGGAAAGATGTTCCGTGTACTCTACAACTTGTATCAGGGTGCACGCCGTGTGGTGTCTCACGAAGGTCATGTCACTGAGAGCTTCACATGTGACCTTGGTTTGCATGAGGGCGATGTTATTTCCCCCACACTGTACCTGTACTTCATTGATGATCTGCTGCATGAGGTGCATGCAAAGCACCCTGGAATCACCCTTATGGGCCCTTGTGACGAACCTGCTGGTCAGGTTGTGGCAGCCATGCAGGCTGATGACTTTGTTGCTGTGTGCGGATCTCTGGCTGAGGTTCAGGCTGTGGCTGCAACAGTTTATGAATACAGTTGTAAGTGGCGGTTCAAGCTGAATAGCTTGAAGTCTGCTGTCATGCATGTCTCACCAGCTAGACAGCCCAGCCAGTTGGCTGATTCTGGCATCGTTTGGAACGGTGTGCCTGTGCCTGTTGTATCAGAGTACTGCTACCTTGGCCTGTGGTTCAACAATGCCTGCAACTGGAATACGCACTTTGAGAAGATGTTGGCAAAAGTGCATCGTGTGAAGGGTGGGCTCATGCCAGTCTGGAAGAGCCGGCTCATCAGCGTGGAAGTAAAGCGTATCATTCTGCTTACATGCGTTCGCCCGATTGTTGAATATGGCAGCGAGGTCTGGTTTCCGTCAACTGCAAGGCAACTGCAACAGATTGACAAAGTGCAGACTGACATCATCAAGTGCTCAATGCGTTGTGGCAAGGAGCGCCCTTGCACTTCACTTGTTCTGGCTGAATGGGGTGTGAAGCCATTGCACATGTGGCTTCATCAGAGGGCGATGGAGTATTACTTTAGGGTTCAGCGTATGCAGAACTGTCGGTTGCCACATCAGGTGTTTTCAGCTGAGTGGAAGCGCCCTAGTGGTGCTGTTGCGGTGACACCTTGGCATAAGTATGTGCAGAGTTTGCTTTGCAAGTATGGTGTGGATGTTGAGGCTGGCGGCTGATCGAGCTAATGCGTGCAAGAATCACATCAACCGTCAGGTCAGGAAGCTGCATGCAGACACAATTGTTTGTGAATCACTGCAGCACTCTACTTTGAGCCGTTACATCACGCATGTGCACCCTACACATGCTGATGCCATGTGTTTTAAAAGGGCTAGGCCCTTTTTGTGTTCTGGTGCGCCAACGCGTGGTATTGAGTTGCTGATGCGTGTTCGAATGGGCTGTCTTTGGTGCATGAGCGTACCAGTCGTTATGGTGGCAGCAGAGCTGATTCTAACACAGCATGTCCTGCTTGTGGTCAGGGTGTTGAGTCTTTGTCACATCTGATGTTTGATTGTCCCGCTACTTCTGCTCAGAGGGATACTATGCTTGATGAAATTCGGTCTGTTTTGCGTGATGTTGCTGGCGGCGCTGAAAAATTGCGCAATGTGTTGTCGTTGACTGATGCATCCACCAAGTTGTTGCGTTTTGTTTCTGATGATATTTGGGGTAGTAGGGGGGTGTGCCGAGTGATATCTAGGAGCATTGCTGAGTATCTTGTCCAAGCTTGGGATGTGCGTAATATTTGCAAACACAATGGAGCAGTGCTCCCTCTTTCTTCCGCTCCTGAGGGGCGCGGGGCCGATGGCGTTGATGCTATGGCTTAATGGGTAACATGATGATGATGATGATTAAGTCCAAGCCCTTTTTGGTTCATTATTTTCGTTTTAATTATGAGTATTAACATGATGATGATGATGAGTATCAACTGTTTTGTGTCCACTAGGGCCACAATAAGCTGTGCTGCTGCCACCGGAGAAGGGGCATGCCACCGACGTCAACGACACGCTGCTTTTTGCTATTCAATAAATGCCATTAGACATATCAAACTTGTTTGGAGGCCGCAAGAGCCTTTCTTGCGTGTGTACAGGCCAGGCATCGCGATGTGCCACCAACCCCATTATACACATGTGTATTTGACTGTGCAGTCAAATATTACCCATTCAAGCCATAGCCTTACCGCCATCGGCCCGCGTGTAGATGTTACACTGCGGCAACATCGCCCGGCAACGGTTTTCCAGTTATGAAAATGCCATGGCAGTGCAGTGCACCACCCTGCTGACCGTCAGCAGCGGCTGCTGACAGCTGCTGAGAAAACTTGAAGGGTGAAGTATCTGGTACTACCAGGCATGCCATGTACAGATGATCCGTTCAACTCCTCAGGCCTTCCGGGAAGGCTTCCACCACCGTCCCATCACGCTGCCAGATCTCATTAAGCTAGCGGCACCACCTGCATCCTCAGCAGCAGCAGCTGCTGCTACTGCCACCTTGAAGCTGGTTGGGTCGCGCATGAAGGTGTCTGCATCAACCTCCATGAACACGTGATCGCCCAGCTGCACCCAGCACCCATCATCCCCAGCCTCATCCTCATCAAGCCACACGCCCGGCTGGCCATCAGATGATGCAGGGAGAGGCTTCTGCAGCCTGGGCTGCTTGCTGCTGTCTGCCTCCGCTGCTGTTGCTGCTGCTCCTGCCATGGCAGTGCCATGCTTGCGCTTCTTGCCTGTGCTGGTAGGTGCTGCTGTTGCTACTGCTGCTGCTGCAGTGGGGATGGCAGCACTGGGTCCAAATGCCGGCACAGCAAGCGCCCTGATGCTGCTTGTGAGGGCCTCGAGGACACCTGCAGGCACTGAAGCACCCTTGCATACTGGCGCGTACAACTGCTTCAGCCCCTGCTTGATGGCTGCTGCCACAGCAGGATCTGCTGCAACCCTTAGCAAAGGCACCACCGCAGCCACTGTAGCAGCATGCGCGGCATCTGGTGCCTCACTGCTCAGAGCCATTGCCAGCTCTGACACAGCGTCCAGCGCTGCTGCAGTGGTGGTGCTGCTGCTGCTTGGGGCAACAGGATGCACTGCCCCTGCTGCCTCTAGCAGCACTGGCGCTGGCGCTGCTGGCTGCTGCTGCTGCTGCTGAAGTGTTGTGATAGCCACCGCGGCTGCTGTGGCGGCAGCACGCTGCTGCGGCCTCGCGCCATCCAGCTGCAGGGCGCCTGCAAGCATGCAAGGGTGCAGGTGACAGAAGCAGGCATTATTATGTGGTGCATGACACAACCAAGCATCAATGCTACGCAGCAACCCAAAACCCCCTCCTGGGAGGTATTGTTTGTCAATCGACCCAGGCACGCAGAATGCAGGCGTGTGCGCTCTTGGCAGCACCAACCAAACTATGGTTTATTGGAACAAACTAAAATTGCTTGACGTACACGAGCAGGTGATCCGTAGCACAGATCAGGTGAAGCGCTATCTGGATTCAATCACAGACAATGTAACAGTTGCATTGAAATCGGACGAATTTTGGGTTTTGGTTGAAGAACAACCCTGGGACTCTGATTGCAAGAAAGGCATCGTGTTTAATCTTCAGTTGCAGCAGGCCATTGTTATGTACTACCTGTGCCAGGGCAAAACTGTGCGGGTGCTGAGCGCCAGTGAGCGGTACAAGTTCTTGGGGATCAACAACTGGCAGCAAATGACTCGCCACTACCGCAAAGTGAGCACGGCAAACGCTGTGCGCCAGTTGTTAAAGGCAGGCGATGGCAATGCCTTTGCAGGGCGGAACCATGACTTAAGGATGTGGCAGGCAGCAAGAGAGTCCCAGCACGACATGGCAGATGCATTGGGTCAGCTCCTGTGCTATTATTACAGAAACAGGGACGAAGTAAGGGATGGCAGGGTGGTGGAGGCTGAGCTTACCAACAGGCTGGTGGCCCTTGAGTTAACAAGCAGTGCACAGCAACAGCAACAGCAGCAACAGCCAGCAGCCCTTCGACATAACCGTGGTTGCAGCAGCGATAGCGGTGGCGCAGGGCCTTCAAGCTCCCAAAAGAAGGCAAAGCATCATGACAGCGCAGCCCGGCACATCCAAGCCAGGGCGTTGCTGCAAAAGACACTTACGCAGCTGCAGGCAGAACACCCAGAGCTGCTGCCACGCGCGCAAGGCTCAGCGCAGCAGCAGAGCAGCGATGCAGAGAAGCTGTACAAGGTGTATCAAACCCACAGAAACAGCAGCACACTCCAGGAGTTCCTGAAGTACCTGAATAACTATCACCAGAAAGGAACAAATCTTCAGGACTCAGCAAATCTCAATGCTAGGCTGACTCACCTAATGCAGCGGTGACGCGCTCCTCTGTGAAGGTGCTGTACAGCGCTGGGTAGGCGTAGCCAGCAGCGTCGCCAACAAACTTGCGGCCCAGCCTGTGACTTGGCTGCTCCCAAAGCAGCCGGGTCTCGCCTGGGTAAACTTGCACATTGCACGGCTGCTTGGCCCAGTTGCCGCCACTCAGCGGCCTGCCACCAGCAACAAACTCACAAGCAACACGCACTTGCACTCGCTGCTGCTGGCCAGCCTGCATGTGAAGACCAGCAGGGGTCATGAGCTGTGCAATGGTGTAGCGGCTGTAGGTGGTATTGCGGATGCTGCAGCTGCCACCCAGCGGCTTGGACAGCTGGCACCACAACTTGGTGTTGGGGACCAGCAGAAGCAAGCCAGTACCACGCAGCAGCGTGATGGCACCTGCAGGGCCTGGCACTGCTGCTTGTGCTGCTAGTGGCTCTGCTGCTGCTGCCGCTGACCCGGCTGACCCTGCTGCAGTCCCTGCTGGCTCTGCTGCTGCTGCTGCTGCTGCAGTTCCTGCAGTGCTGCTGGCTCTGCTGCAGTTCTTGCTGGCTCTGCTGGCCCCCGTTGCTGGCCCACGCCCTGCTGCTGGTGGCGCTGCTGCTGCCTCCTGCGCAAGGGCAAGTGCCAGGCGGGTGTTGTTGCGCAGCGCTGCAGCGCTATCTGCTGCAAGTGCACTGGCATCTGCAGCAGCTGCATTGCCGGCTGCCACGTGCCAGGGTTGTCGCATGCCAGCTGGCAGCAAAGCAGACTTCACCACACATGGGCACATGCAGCATTAGCAAAGCCGATAGCTCAGGATGGTTGGCCTTACTTGATCTCCTTCAGTGCTGACAGCAGCTCAGCCTCGAGGTACAGGACCTTCTCTACTGCAAAGTTGAAGCTGACTGGCATGGCCTTGAACCGCGGTTTGGAGGTGCCTGCCAGTGCTGCTGCTGCTTTCTTGCTGCTGCCAGGAGGGCAGCCACCCTGCGACAGCACCACAAACATGCATGCAGGCGTGTGGTTATGACATAAACTTTGGCGGTTGATCATGGTCCATTGCTTGCTTTCCCAAAAAAGTTCTGAAAGCAAGAACCTGAGGGAAGCAACAATCATCTCTGTATTAAAGCAAAGCATGCTATTTTGGGCAATGTGCTACCTCAGGGTTTGGACTTAGAAGTGCTAATCATCTGAAAGCCTGAGGGATGCACCAAAGTACAGCATATTGCTCTCTGCAAGCATTGCAAGCATTTGCATGTTCAGTAGGTTTGTGCATTTGAAGAGCTTCTGCAAGCTATCCTGGTATGCATGCAAGTGAGCAGGCAACTGCTGAAGTTCACCTTGCAGCCCCACCATGCATCCATCAGGCGGGTGATGGTCCTGGAGTTGGCAGGGAAAGCCAGGTCAACCTGCACAGGATCATGAAAGGTTAGAGAGATTGTGCCACAGCCAGCTGCTGAGCAATGCTCAACATCGGCCGTTGACTTACGTGCAGTTGCTGGATCCTGCCAGCAGCATCTTCGTACTCAATGTGGCGCTTGCAACTGACTTGCTCCTCTGAAGACAGTGCAAGAGTGCGGCCAAGCCACAGCGGCAGCCTCAGTTCCTGCACAAACTGTGGGGGAGTCAGCAGCAGCACATTCACAAAAGCTAAGAGCTGGTGCCAGCAAGACTTACATACCTGGTCCTGTGCGGTGCTGGGCTGCAAATCCAGCGACATGCCTGCAGCAAAGCTTGCGCACACCATGAACTCCCACTGCTGCAGGTCACCGTTCACAAGCACATTAAAGGCATCTGATCCAGCGTGTTGGGCCCGCTGCTGTAGGCGCCGCAGAGCAGCACGCTGAACAGCGTTGCTGATGCTGATGCTGATGCTGCCAGGCAACAGCTGCAGAGGCTGCATGCGCCTGCCCAGAAGCCCTGCCATAGGAAATACCCTTTCAGACACCCTGTTTTGTGCAGCAGCCACATCTTGAGAATCCGCAGCGGAGGTGAGGCTGCTGCTGAAGGCTGCACAGACACAAAACAGCAGACAGGCGCGTTCAGCACACCTGCAGCCACACGAGGCATGCATAACAGGCAAACGTACGTTGACTATTCGTAGATCACCTTGAACACCGGGGAGCTTCTGCACAGCACGCAGCATCGGTGTGCTGCTAATGCTTGGCTTCTGCTTGTGCTCCTGCTTGCTGCTTGTGGTTCCCTAGCTGCTGTCGGTTGAACTAATGTTGCTGAATGCCCTTAATCAGCGTATTGTACAGCTCTGTTGCATGTTGCATCGCTACTTTCACACGACAACACAGGATGCGTTTGATATATTCGGTCTGCGGCTGTCGCAGTTCGATCGCCTGCCCAAAACGCGTTAAACTCAGTGTGGAAGGTGCTTTTACGTGTTCCAGATGGAACAAGATGGAACAGGCTGCACAACCACCTTGAGCCCTAGCAGTGGTAAGGATGGGCAGCAATGGTACAGTCAGCTACAGCAGTGCTGCAAGGTTTGCTTTTGGGTGTGCAGCCATATGTAGTGACTGCGGCAGCTGTACATATATAGCGGCTGTGCAATGTGGCTTACGTGGTGAATTCCGTGCTGTTCAGACAGTTAGGCTGCTTCATTCCCAGGTGTGCTAGCCTGAGCATCACACCCGCTATGGTTGTAACAGCCAATATTGTGGCAGAGCATCATGCAAATTCAACTTGAAATGCGTGCTAAGTCAGCAGTGTAACTTACTGGCAGCAACGGCAGATTTACCATTCGATTAAGGTGGTGCAGAGCATCATGCATGCTATGCATGCCGCATGCTACCTGGCAAGCGGGATGCACTTCGACTGCACCTCCATCTCCAACTTGCAACGTTACAATGCGCCACATTAAGTGTGCCAGCCGGGCTGGCAACCGCTGCAACCTGCACCGGCCGTTGAATGGCATTTCCTCTCTGGCTTGGCAGCCACAAAACAACAAGTATGGGCACCACCGTCGCAATCTGCAAATAGGGCACAGTTACACGTAACTGTGACCTGGGGTTCTGATGTGTCTGCTCGTCTTCCCAGCTGCGATTGTTTGTCATCAGCTTGTCCGGTGACTGCCATTTGCCTCGCGTTTACAGACTGTCGTCACCTCACACGCTGTCACCAGCATTACTGAACACCAGACAATCATTGGTGTCACGCACAGACGACAACTAGATTAGGAAAGGAAGCCTGAAAGACATAGTTGCTGGCAGTTACCGTACAACAAGCTTGACTACAGGCCAGCCTAGTCGTGCTGATCGTTATTGCAGGACTTCGTCGGTGATCTGTCTTTTCCGAGACGAAACTCCAGTAGCACGAGCTGGCTGCAGAACCGCTGTTCTCTCTTAAGCGCGTAAATCAGTGTACAGAGATGCTTTCCAACACAGCTCGCTTGCAGGGCTGTTGGAGCGTGCATGGCAGCACCGGTGCCCAGCCAGTGTGTGCCCGTCCCGTACTCCTGCATGCTCCAGCACATGCGTATGGCAGCGACATCAATCGCATTAAGAGATCAAGTTGCAGCCATTGCAAAACGCACAGCATTGTGCCACCTCTATCTAATGCAAAGGAGATGCAGGCACATGTAACCAGCTGCAGCAGGCAACCTGAGGTAAGTGCAGCTAACATGCCAAGAATGCTGTTCTTTTGTGGCAATTCGGAATCGTCTGTGTGTGTGTGCTGGTTGAGTGAACAGTTCAGCCCTGATCCAATGCTGTGCTTGCGCATAGCGGCAGGGCTGGTGTGCGAGTTGGCAGCAGCAGCAGCAGCAGCAGTGCTGCAGACCACCAGTCAACCACCTGGACAACACACCATCGCTGTTCACTGGTGCTGTATACCAATATAGAACAGCTTGTTCACTGCATGTACTTTTTCTCACCAGCTTACTGCCATCATGGAGTCCTGCTACTGTTTTCCACTGCAACATTGCGTGATTTGAAAACACCTGCAGGAGCTTCAGCTGGACCTGTCTGGACAGGAGCAGCCTGCTGGATGGTCCCAACTTGGCAACTACCTTGCATCAGCAGCTGGTGCAGCGCTGGCATTAGCTCTGCTGGTGAGTGTGCAGGAGCAGATTCAGGCCTGCAGTCCAATGTCAGTACTTTTCACATGACAAGTCAAGTAACGGCTCATGCTTATCCGTAAGCTGGCAGGCAGCTGGAACGCGCTTTTAGGTTAAAGTGATTAGGTTGCTGAGTCTTCTGCCGAGCACTAGCAGTAATCGAAAATCATGAGCCATTGACCGCCCTGGCATTGTGCGTATAAACAGCTGAAGCATCTTTGCTGTGTAGTGCTTGTCCATTGCATGATGTGTTCAAAAGCTTTTGCATTTGGCTTGTCCGTCCTACCTTGTTGAATGGTGTGTGCCACCTTGTTAAATGGTGTGTGCCACCTTGTAGACAAGCACGGCGATACAAGGTCTTGTGCCTTACAGACAAAACCGCCTGTACTGCTTGTTGCGCAATGATCAAGCTACAAAACTGTCACAAAGTCATAGTTGTTTATTGTTTCTGCGTGTACAGGCCGGGTGTGTGTTGGCAGTCCAGTACGTGCTGCAGGTTGCGCCCGAGGCCACTGATGATGCGGCTGGCATGCTGCAGCTGGGCAGCATCAAGGTGAGCGCCTGAGACCCAGCCATGCAGGCATGCCACTTGTGAGTAGCTTAATCAGGCGAGCCCTGGTCTACATTATGTGCCTGAACTGGAAGTTTGGGAGCTGGAATAAAACAGCATGCCTATCGGCGCAACTTTCAACATAGCACGTACTACGTGCCACGCAGCCTGGATGCTCTCTGTTCCTGGGTATTCTTTGGTGCCAAATCTGGCTCCCCCAAAACAGAGTTTGTATGATTGCTGAGCGGCTGCTAGTCACCAGCTGTTTTCGACTCACAGTTGGCATGTACGGTCGTCACAGTGTTGCTCTGCCATGCAATCCGCAATGTGTGCAGGGCTGGATGCTGGACTTTGCCGTGTACGCTGCATTGGCTGCCGGTGCCTCTCTGGTTGCTGACCTGATGGGTTGGCTGCTCGCTTACTACCAAGGGGGTGGCGGTGTGTTGGGACAGGTGACTAACCAGTAGTTTGTCGACAGCAGTGAAACATTCAGCGTTGTAGTGGCTTTTTACATCTGGATCTGCACATATTGTCAGCAAAGCGCAGCTATTGTGCAAAATGCTAGGCAAAGAAGTGTAAAACCTGGTTAGACCTCACTGCAAGCAGGACTGCCGGCAGTAACCACGGTTCTGGGTGCACTTTGGGCTGTGATGTTGCTGATGCGCTTGTCCACTCTACTATGTTACACACGTCACTGCTGTGATGCTTGTGTGACTGCTGCTCTGTAGCCAGCAGAACCTGGCGGTTTCCTCCCCGACGTGTCTGTGTTCTTTTTCTTCAGACAGCTCTCTACAACTTTCAGTCAGGCACTGCAGACCGGCGCAGAAGCCAGCGTACAATGGGAGGAGTTCTGGGAGAAGCTGGTGATGACAACCAAGCAGCAGCCGCTGAGTTATGTACGGTTTCTTTATGAAGCACACCAGCTACAGCTACCAGAACAGCGCAAGAGGTTTGAGGTTGCAGTTGCCTGCTGCAGAGGCAACCCGGATGTGCTGACTTCACATGACGTCACACACCTCCTTGATGCTGTACGAAGCAACAAGCTTGCAGACACCATTGACTTTGCAATGAACATGGGTGAGGCGACTGATGAATCCAGAAACTGGGTGGCGTCGGCAGCAGCAGAAGCGAAAGCCTGCCCTGTTACGCGTATTGTTTTTGCGTGCAGTTGCGCTGTTCTACCTGCTTCAGCGCACTGCACTTGGTGGGCAACCTGCAGTGCTGTGCCGATGTTGGTGATATCACCACAGCAACCTCAAGCGGAAATACTCTTGCGGCTGACATAACTCTGAGCGACTGTCCCAACATGCAACAAATACTCATTAACCTGCACACTGTGCTGCCTCCAAAGGGAGTTCATATGTTGAATGAATGTGTGCGGTACTGTGACAGGCTCCTGCTAAATGAGTAATGCCTTTGAACACAATGTCCACAAATGCAGTGTTTTGCTGTCTTGTATTGTTCTTGCAACTGTAGCTTGGACAGAATGGTACGGCGGTGCTGGCATCGGCTGCAGGCTTGGTCCACCAGTGCAGACACCAGCAGGTGATTGTCAAAGCCATGTACATACATGCATGTCAGCTTTGAGTTGCACTCCTTCAATAGAAAAGGACTGTCAGTAAAGTTTGGGCCAGCTGAAGCATGATACTGGCATCTGCGTGTCAGCAGCAAGCAGAGATCTCTGGAGTGAACCGGCTGAAGCAGCATGTTACTAGCATCTATGCAGCAATGAACCAGTGTTCTGCCACACACTAGATGTGCTAGGCGACGCTCACTCTTCCTAGTTGATTCACCCAATGTCCTGGCACATCACGTGTCTGCAGATCAATGGATCACCAAGTGGAAGGTGTGCACACAAACTGATGGTGGCGGCAGCAGCGTCACATTTCTGCAGGGCAAGCAGTCTGGCTGTGACAGATGGATTTACCCAGTGCAAGCTGGTGGCAGCAGCAGCAATTGTTACGAAACAGAAAACCTACAGGGGTTCACAGAGTTAAACGGCATTGCCAGCCCCACTGGTGGCCTCTCAAGCTTCCTAGGCATGAATGCACTCTACTGCCGGGACGCGTGGGGGATTTCAGGTTCAGAGCTGTCCCTGGATCCTCCTGCGCGCGTTGCTGGGTATCAGGCACGCATTGCAGACACGCCAACACCGCACATAGACAGTGTGCGCTTCCTGTTCAGGTCCTACGCAGAACCAGGTGGGATGACAGCGTGTGCTTAGCTGGCCTGCGTGCAGGAAGCTGACGCAGACATCACTTTTCTGTGGTTGTTGCCATCATCCAATGCATCTGCATGCCAATGCAACCCAGCTTGACAACACATGAGCCTCGCCCAGTGACGGCATGCGTGCATGCATGCATTCAGCGAGCCACTGATCAGTTGTCATGACAACGCCGTAGCTGAGTGTACAGTGTTCAACACAGCCGTCCCAGCCCCATGATCCAAGGCTTGTGCTGTACAGTATTGTGTTTGTTCGTGCCACCGCTTGTATATGAGGAATGTTCTCATTGCAATCCAGCAACCAATGGGATTTCTTATGCTCCCTGCACATGTGTGTCACTGCCTGTCTGCTGCAGACCCCAGGACAAAGCTCCTGCCCATGGTGTTCATCAGTTACTCAACCAGGGACGAAGATGCCAAGACCTTTGCGCAAAGCTTGTACAGTGCTCTGACAAAAGCAGAAGTGCCGTGCTTCCTCAGCGGGCAGGAGCTGCATGGAGGCCATTCTTGGCCACGAGTGCTGCGGGCATATGTGTCGCGCAGCAAGGTGTTTGTGCCAGTGATAAGCCCAAAGTACCTGCTGGATAGTGCTTGGTGCTTAGCAGAGCTGCACATTGCCATGCAGCACCTGGTGGCTGATGAGGACGTGGAAGCCGGCGCCACTGCAGTCGCAGCGGTGATTAAGAGTCCAGGGTTCTCTCTGGACGGCTTGCGGCGCCCAACAGCGGAGCAGGCTGAGCAGCGGCACACTGCGTGGGCAGCAAAAAAGTTTGCTAAACAGCTTGCTGCTGCTGTAGGTGAACCCACAGCAGATGCCGCTAGGTGGCCAGCAGCTGACCTGGAGCACCTGCTGGCTCAGTGGCAGGTGGAGGAGATTGAAGAAGATCAAGCAAAAGCCAAACCTTGCAAGTGCACTCTCTTCTGTAGAACAGTCTTTGTTTTCAAAGACTCTTCTACAGAAGAGAGTGCACTTGCAAAGTTTGCTACGCTGATCAAAGCACAACACCACTGATGCACGTGCTGCTTTTATGTTGTGTATGCGCTGCATGCTGAGGCCGGTTGGAGTCGCGGGATTTGCAAGCGTTGATGAAGGGCGGCACTGCTGCATGCTGCTGGGAGGCTGCGTTTTGAAGCTGGTTGGGTTGGCAGGTTGTATGTGTGTGTGTGTGTGGCTGGGCGGTGCACTGATGATGATGATGAAACAGCACTGATGCGTGTGCTGCTTGGGAGGTTGTGTGCGCTGTATTTGGCGGGCTGTGTGGGTGTGGCACTCTGAGCTCAACTGTGCATCCAGCAGCTGGCAATGTGTAAAGATGCACTTCAAACTGTGTTGCTGCTGCTGCTGCTGTTGCTGTTGCTGCTGTGCGGGGCCTTGCATGAGCAGTGCGCAAGGAAAACCAACCAACCAAAGCCGAAAACCAAGGGGCGCTGCCGCAGCAGCACGGAGACAGGCAGGTCAGGCAGCGCTGCTCAAGTCCCAACTTCACAGCAGAACCTGGTAAAGTAAACACGTGCAAACTGCTGCCCTCAGGCGGGACAGTGACTGCTGTGGTTTTTGTTGCCACAGTGTATGTTCGGGGCGCTTGTGCTATCACTGTGCACCCGGTTGTGCTTCGCGGGGTGTGCTGCTAGCAGCAGCTGCAGCCATTGGCGTTATTGGTTCCATCATGACAAATGCGTGATATGACTTTTTTTTGTTTACGAGACAGCTCGGTTCATCAAAAGGAACAGCTGTCATACGTTCGGTCTCCCCGCCAATTTGTCTGCCAATTTACAGGTGTCGCCGATTCGTCTGCCAATTTACATCACGTCTTAGCTATCCCTGCTCTGAGCGTGTAACTGAAGAGAGAGAGAGAGAGAGAGAGAGTAGTTACATGTGGGTCCAGTCACCATCTTAGATGGTATGAGCCACCGCAAATGAGCACAGAGTCAACACGTGACAAAAGGAGATGAGCGCTCGATGCAACACATTGACGCCATCAGATGAGCACAAGTTCTCTCCAGGATAGCAAGCAATTATATCTGCGGCGTGTCAGAGACACACCCCACTCAGCCAGCAGCTTGTGCTGAAGAAGCACACCAACCGAGAGCATGTTGTCAAGATCTCACAATCAGAAGCAAGAACAAGGGTGACTAATGCGGCGTAAGGCGGCAACAAACCAGATCTGTGGCACAAATGCATGTAACTAAAGTACAACACCCAAAGGAATTGACAGGTGTAAAATGGTCAATGTTACAGTCCCGCCGATTCGTCTGCAATGTACGGTGTAAATCGTTCAATGTTACAATCCCGCCGATTCGTCTGCCAGTTTACAGGTGTACATTGGTCAATGTTACAGTCAACCCCTGCGGTCAACACGTGGCACACGTTTTGGCGCCATTCGCTATGTTAGTTTGCAAGACGCAAACGTACGAAGAGATCATACTGATGCCTCTATGCAAGTTATAAAACGCACTATAACTGCGAACAGCGAGCAAACCCACAAACTCTCGAGCGGGGCTACCTACTCGCAGCGTAGGTGGGGTCACGCTCTCTCTGGGAGCCGCTGAGACGCAGTTAGTCATTGTGATTTCGTTAAAAAGACGCCGTTGACAAGCGTTGCTTGATGTTGCTACCCCCAGGCTGACCACAGTAGCATACACTAGCAGCCACTAGCAGTGCTACTGTGCACTGCTGTCCTTTTTCAAGCACACGTCAACACAAAGGATGCAAAGGGCAAGGCTTGTGTTACAGTCACAGGGGCCTGCATTGGATGACTGCCGCACTCGCATGGCGGCAGAGCAGCGCAAGGGCAGCTCAGGCAACAAGCCCAAGGTGCACTTCAGCAGCAACAAACACTTTAACTGGGCAGGGTGCTGCCAGAGAATTTCCGACATGTCCTGCACAGCTGGCTGCAGTGCAGATGCATCGTGCATAGAGCCCACATTCACCCCACACCGCTCAAACTCCTGTCTCAGCTGCACAGAGCCCAGCTTGCACCTCCTGCAGCCACTCAGTCTCTACTGCAGCCAGCGTCTCCAGCGCCACGCTGCTGCTCTCAGAGAGGCTGCAGCACATGCAGGATGCTGCTGATCTTGTCACTGCAAAGCTCCTGCAACTTGCACTGCAGCTGCAGCGGCTGCGCAAGGTCGCGTGCAGCATTCTGGTAGAAACGGCCATACACGCAGCTGTCCTCCACGCGCTCCACACGAAACATCCAAACCAAATGCTGCGTGTCACTGCTGCTGCTGCTGCCGCCGCTGTTGCCGCTGCTGCCAGAGGCGCCACCTGCATCCTGTGCAGCAACAGCAGCAGCTGCCACTTTGAAGCTTGCTTTGTCACGCATGTTCTTTGCGCTGCACTAAACCTCCATGAAGACATGGTCGCCCAGCTGGACCCAGTACTCATTGTCATCAAGCCAGATGCCAGGCCGGCCATCAGATGATGCAGGTGGGGGCTTCTGCACCTTTTGATTTTTGCTGCTGCCTTCCTCTGCTGCTGCTGCTGCTGCTGCCATGGCGCTGCCATAACTGCGCTTTCTGGCTGTGATAGGTGCTGCTGCTGCTGCCGCCATGGCGCTGCCATAACTGCGCTTTCTGGCTGTGCTAGGTGCTGCTGCTGCTGCTGTGGGGATGACAGCAGTGGTGCCACATGCTGGCACAGCAAGCGCCCTGAGGCTGCTTGTGAGTGCCTGCAAGACATCTGCGGGCACTAAACCACCCTCGCGTGCTGCCGCATACAGCTGCTTGAGTCCCTGCTTGATGGCTGCTGCCACAGCTGGGTCTGCTCTAAGCCTCAGCAAGGGGACCACGGCAGTTGTTGCAGCGGCATGCGCGGCATCTGCCTCGCCGCTCAAAGCCATGGCCAGATCTGCCACTGCTTCCAGCGCTGCTGCAACACTGATGCTGCTGGGGGCACTGGGATGTCCTGTAACTGCTGCTGGCTCCAGCTCTAGCGGCTGCTGCTGCAGTGCTGTGATAGCAATTGCAGCTGCGCTGGCAGCGGCACGTGGCTGTGGCCTTGCGCCGTCCAGCTGGAGCGCCCCTGGAAGCATGCAAGGGTGCAGGTGGTGGCACACACCAAAGACATTGAGAGAGGAGAAGGTACACCTAATTAAAATGTGTGGAATGAACACTACATACACACATGCTACGCAGCAACCCCAAACCTCCTGGAAAGTATTGCCTATCTATTGATCCTGGCACGCAAAACGCAGGCGTGTGTGCCTTCAACAGCACATCCCAAACAATTGCATACTGGAACAGACACAAATTGCTTGATGCACATGAGCAAGTTGTGCGTAGCACAGACCAGGTGAAACGGTATTTAGACTCAATTACAGACAACGTAGAGGCAGCACTGAAATCCAATGACTACTGGGTTCTAGTTGAGGAGCAGCCATGGGACTCCGATTCTAAGAAAGGCATCGTGTTCAATTTGCAGCTGCAGCAGGCTATAGTTATGTACTATCTTTGCAAGGGCAAGAGTGTGCGGGTGCTAAGCGCCAGCGAGTGTTACAAGTTCCTGGGAATTCAAAACTTGCAGCAGATGACCCAGCACTTCCGGAAGGTGAGTGCGGCAAACGCTGTGCGGCAGTTGCTACAGCCGAGAGAAGAAGAAGAAGTGGGCGCAACCATGACCTCAGGATGTGGCAAGCAGCACGAGAGTCCCAGCACGACATGGCAGATGCCTTGGGCCAGGTGCTTTGCTACTTTTACAGGAACAAAGATGCAGTGGCAGGGTGGCGGAGGCAGAACTTACCAACAGGTTGGTGGCCCTGGAGCAACTAGCAACAAGCAGTGCGCAACATCAACAGCAGCACCAACCAAACATGAGACACAACCGCAGCAGCAGCGGCAGCAGCGGCGCAGGACCTTCCACTTCCCAGAAAAAGGCTAAGCACAACACAGCCCGGCACATCCAAGCCAAGGCGCGGCTGCAGCAGACCATCACAAAACTGCAGGCAGAAAACCCAGAGCTACTGCCACCTGTACATAGCCCCGAACAGCAGAGCAGCAATGCAGAGAAGCTGTAAAACCCTAAAACCCTAAAACACAAGAGCTGCGCTGCCGCCACCATGCACAGCTCAACCTCGGACATGCATGCTGCTCAGCACAGCCCTACTAGTAGTCAGTGTTACCACCCCCGCGTGCGATGCAAACTGCCTTCCTGGTGGCAATGCTGTTCATCAGGTTTTGGCACATGGACAGCGGCATGGAGGCCCAAATGGCCTGCGCTGCTTCCCACATTGCCTCCAGGCTAGCATACTGCTGTGCATACAACTGCTGCTTGAGCCAAGCCCATGCATTCTCAATGGGGTTCAGGTCTGGCGAGTATGGCGGCCAGTCTGCAATGATGCGTATGTCTTTGAGGCTCATGAATGCTGCAGTGCTCTTAGCCCTGTGCGGACTAGCACCATCAAGCAAGTACACCCACTCATGCACACCCGCTGCACTGAAAATCACCTCAGCATCAGGCTGCAACTCCTCCCACAGCACATCCTGGAACTCCTCTGCACCCACACCTGTGTGCTGCACAACCGCCTTCAGCTTCTTGTTGTAACTGAAGTATTTCTTGGGGTGCCCAGTGCTGCCAGTGACGCGGATGAGACGGGTGACGCCATACTTGGTTACACCACCATACACATGCAACTGCTTGCCCTTAATAGGCTTGCAGGCAACTGGCTTGGTGCCCTTCTTGACCCACTTCTTGCACCGGCGCGGGGTGGAGCTCAGAGTGAGGATGGTGCTGTCGATGGCAATGATGCGGTCACAGTCATGCTGCTGCTGGCAGAACGCAACGCGTCTCTTCTTAGTTGCGCTGGTCAAGATGGGCTGCTGCTGCACTGGCGCCAAGTCCAACGCATTCTTGGCTGCCCTGAGCACGGTTTTAGTGCAGATGCTGCTAGCTATGGTGCCTTGCTGCTTGAGTGCAGCTGCTGCTTTTGCTGCTGACTGATGCTCCAGCACTGCTGTTGCTACTGCTTCCACCTGGACTGCATTGAGCGCCTTAGGGCGGCCTGAACGTGGTAAAGCAGACACGGATCCTCGCTCGTTGTACTTGTTTAGCTGTGCCTGCACGTATCGAGTGGGATAACCGAGAGCTCGTGCTGCTGCTGCCACGTTCCACTTCTTGGCTTTGAGGGCAGCGAGAGTAGTCTGGCGTTTGATTTCAAGTTCAGCAGCAGTGCGTCTCTTAGCCATTTTGTCAAGGTGCAACTTCTGAGCTAGCTTGCTGCTGTGTCGAGCGACCCAGAAGAACAACAGCAGCAGCAGCTGAACAGACAGTGTCACAAATAAACTAACCTTTGTCACGCATTTGCGCCAAATAGCGAGGTTTAACATAAAGAATACATCATAACAAGCACGTTAACGTAGCCGGTGCGAGCTGTAGTCACCGCTTCACGATGTACTGGCCTCACATTGTCCACTGGTGACAAGTGCTGCAGGCAGCCAGGCTGAAACCAGCATTGGAGTCACCCTGAGGGCATTGCCTGTAAAATCAAAATGCTGTATATCTGAGCACGTGACTTGCAATTATAAGACTTTCTCGTCGATTTTCAGCGATTTTAGCAGCACAGAGCTTACATCCAAGCCATGTACAGCTGCAGTGAAGTTGACATACTGAACTGGCTGCTTTGTTGGCCTAATCAGGCCTGCTGCTGCTGCCACACTGCAGGCAGGCAAGAACTGAGCACTGGCTGACAAACCCCACGCACTAGGTGCCAACATACTGGAAGACTAGAGGCAGATTCTTTCAGCAAGGGGGTGAAAGTAGACTGGAACCACATTGCATCATTTCAGCACCTACACAGTGGCCATGGTGCAAGCCCTCAATTTCCTGCAAACTGCAGCAGCAGCGTTTTGTGACTAAACAGCCAAATGAATGGCAGGCACCTCTCTGAGGCAGACAGGTCAGGCCACATGTTGCATTGATGCCACAATTGCAGCTGCACCTTATCACATTCAGAAACCAGCCATCTCCAATGTTTGGTTCAAGGTTGAGACAAAAGTAATGGTAAATTTGGGTGTTTCACAGCAAGACTGGAACAGCAAACACATCAAACAATCACTAAATCTGAATCCCAGCCAGGGCAGCAATGTCATGCATGTCTACTTCGAGATCCTGGCTGCACAGCTGAAACTTTTCCCTCCATCATGGCCAGCACATCATAGAAACTGCCATCACCAGCAGCATGAAGATGGCCTGAAAATGTATCTTTTTGCATGCAAAAGACACACAGCAACTGCAAGAGCAGGCAGCTTGCCAACTATCCTGAGCAGCCCCATCCTGGAACCTATGAATGATGTACTTCTGCCCTGCATGCACTGCTGTGCCTACAACACCCTCAAGCAGCAGATGCCAGCCCAAAAGCAACAGCACAGTAAACAGCACAGGCACCAGCACAGCAAAACCACAGCAGAACACAAGCATCAGCCCCCCACACACACCAGGGACATGCAGTCAAAACTGCAGGCATGGCACTGCAGCAAAAGGAAAGGGCTCTTGATTTACTGCTGCGGCTGCGGCTGACGGCTAAGGCTAAGGCTAAGGCGCGCGCGTGAGTTTTACTGTATGAGAGCAGCAGGAATTGAACGTGCGTTCACAGGGATCACACGCCAACACGCTACCACTATGCCATTGGAACGGCTAGCACAAATTGCCCTGACATATGTATTATCGATACAAAACACCGAGCTCTTTGAAGTAACACTGAGACTTTGACGGCAGTGTGGTGTTGCAGCCAGGTCTCTGTGGGTGTATACTTGCATGCCCTATCGTGCCGTGCGCTTACATGCTTGCTTGCCATGCCATGCTGTTCCTTGGAGGAGACCACTCCGTTTTGCTGCAGCAGTGTGGTCACAATTGCTAGGCGGGCAGTAAGGCTGCAGACTTTCTGTTCGTCGTGATGGTGGTGGGGGACGGAGTTGGACTTGAAACCCTACCTGGCCGGTATGATATGCCGGTTCAAGAGGCTTGAATTGCCAGGCCCCCATGTGTAACAAACCCTACGACGGCAAAAACGGTATTGCGTTTACTTTTGTCTCAACCTTTACAAAGTGTATCAGCAGCACCGAAACAGCAGCACACTCGAAGAATTCTTGAAATATCTCAGCAACTACAACCAGAAGGGCACAAACCTAGAGAATGTAGCCAACCTCAATGCAAGGCTTACTCACCTACTGCAGCCGCCACGCGCCCCTCCGTAAACATGCTGTACAACGCTGGGTAGGCATAGCTGGCAGCGTTGCCACCAAACTTGGCCCCCAGCTTGTGGCTGGGCTGCTCCCAAAGCAGCAGGGTCTCGTCAGGCCAGACATACACGTCACACGGCTACTTGGCCCAGTAGCCGCCCAGTGATCTGCCACCAGCAACAAAATCAGCAGCCACGCGCACTTGCACGCGCTGCTGCTGGCCGGCTTGCATGTGAAACCCAGCGGGGGTCATGAGCTGAGCAATGGTGTAGCGGCTGTAGGTGGTGTTGCGGATGCTGCAGCTGCCGCCCAGCACACACAACGGCTTGGACAGCTGGTGCCACAGCTTGCTGTTGGGTACCAGCAGCAGCAAGCCAGCACCACGCAGCAGCGTGATGACACCTGCAGGGCCTGGCGATGCTGCTGCTGCTTGTGCGAGCACGCCTGCGGCTGACTCAAGTGATGCTGCCGCTGCTGCAGTTCCTGCAGTGCCTGCTGGCTCTGCTGAAATTCTTGCTGGCTCTGCTGGCCCCGTTGCTGGCCCGCACCCTGCTGCTGGTGGCGCTGCTGCTGCCTCCTGTGCAAGGGCAAGTGCCAGGCGGGTGTTGTTGCGCGCAGCAGCTGCAGCGCTATCTGCTGCAAGTGCACTGACATCTGCAGCAGCTGCATTGCCGGCTGCCACGTGCCTTGCTGTGTCTGCGGCTGCCTGCACAGCGGATGCAGCAGCAGCTGCTGCTGTCGCTAGCACTGCCTCGCTGCGCGCTGCTGGGTTTGCAAAGCTGCTTTTGATGGCATCCCAGTCAGCTGCCAGCAAGTCAACCACACTCTGCAGCAGCACTGGGCAGGCAGGCTTTGGGGGCAGCCTGTCTGCGCCGCCGTACAGCTGTGCGTTGCTGGAGTGGATGCTCTCACGCAGCTGCTGCAGGTGAGCATCTGCCTCTGCTGCTGACATGTGCTGGTACTGCCAGTCGCAGGCATTCCTGCATGATGCCAGCTCATAGCCGTTGTGCATCAGGGACACTGTAAGCTTCTGCAGCATCCCACTGAGGCTGCCCTCTGCTTCTACGCAGTTAATGATAGTCTGCCAAACATCTGGCGTGCACTTGTTGAGGCCGTAGGGCTGCGCCAGCTCTGTGGCATGCTGCAGCTGCGCTGTGCCTGCCTCATCCAGGCTGGCCACCAATGCGCTGTTGGCCAGGGTGGGGCACCTAAGCATACAGCAGAAGAGAAGCAGTGAAGCAGGTCAGGTCAGGGCCTGGCTCATCAGTGACTGTCCTAATCAGGAGGCACTGGCAGTATGCTAGAAACATGCTGGCTTCAGCTGCACAAGACGCACACTGCATCAGCATCTGCATGACTGCACAAGCCGCACAGGCAAGTCACTTATGCACGTAACCAAACAATGCCACCAAGGGATGTTGCTCACCAGCCTAGCAGTGACCGCTTGAACTTGACCACCTGCATGTTGCGGCCAGCAGAGTCCGCGTAGGTCAGCCGGGGGCCGAATCCAAACATGTAATTCTCAACGTAGTTGAACCAGGACTTTGCTGCTGCTGAGCGCCCAGCGCGCCCGAGATACCTGCAAAAGCAGCCCCAAACACATGCTCAAAACTAAAGGATGGATGTGGCATCGTAGCAGCATCATAGCAGCTCCTCGGGACAGGCAGGTCAGCATTGTCGTGTCACAGCCTGCAGTGTGCCGTCATCACCCCTGGCAAAGCACCCCAGCTGCACAGAAATCACAATAACACAGCAGCAGAGACACTCACCAGGGCCACAGATCGCTGGGAAGGCTGGCCATGGGCAGCCGCCGGATGATCAGCCACACCTCGCCAGCATGCATGGAGCGGAAGCTGTACAGGCTTGGACGGTTGTGCTTTTGCATCAGGTCCGCTGGGGGTGCAGTGGTGCCTGCAGGCCACAGCGCCAAGTAAAATACATGAGGTTATCAGTATCAATGCGTGGCGTTGTCTGATTCATTAGCATCATGAGAGTCTCCGAGCCATCCACCCACCAGGCCGGCGCTGCATCATCAGCCATGTACAGACATGCACTGTGGCTGGCGCAAACTGCCCACTGTAGCCTTTTGCATTTCACATGGGGCAGACACATGTAAGACCAAATCTGTGAGGTATCACTTGGCCCATCATACAGACCCTTCTTATAGTATAAAAAGTGCAAACTGCTACTTCAGGGTTTTGGCTTGAGACGGCAGACGCCTGGAAGAACCAAAACTGTGAGGTATCACTTGCCCATCACACAGACCTGTCTTGTAGTATATAAGGTGCAAACTGCTACTTCAAGTTTTGGCTTTGAGACCAGCAGACACACTGTAAGACCCCAAACATGAGGTATCACTTTGCCCATCACACAGACCCTGTCTTGTAGTATAAAAGGTGCAAACTGCTACTTCAAGTTGTGGCTTTAAACGGGCAGACACAAGAATTTGGCGCCAGCAAGAGCAGCGTTGACCATGCTTGGGGTGACCTCGTCAAAGGTGGCAACATGCTGCAGGCCACCATACGGCAGGGTGAAGCCCATGGCATTGTTGAGAGTGCGCTGAGTCCCAGTGATGCTGGCCTCACCACCGCTGCTGCTGCTGCTGCTCCTGCCCCTGTCCCTGCTGCTGCTTTCTCCGCAGCTGCTGCTGCTTTCCAGCCCGCTGCTGCTGCTGCTGCCTTCACTGCCGCTGCTGCTTGCAGCACTGCAGGAGGCACTGCCAGCCCCCCGCTGCTGCTTGACAATGGGCTCTGTTGGTGACACTGGCTGCAGGTAGGTCAGCACCACAAAAGCCAGCGCAGTTATGCTGGCCAGGCACAGGCCGCTGCAAGCTGCAGGCAGGATATCATGAAACTCTGGCATGCCAAAGTCCATGTAGCCCTTGCAGTGGTAGTAAACTGCACTGAAGCCTGTGCCTAGTGTTGCCTGGAACTGCGCCAGCAGCCACACAGGCTGCTCACCCTCCAAGCCAGGCATGGAGCTGTGGTCCCACGCTCCCCGCGCTGTCTCTGCCTGGCGTGAGCCCAGGTACAGGTGCTGCGCCCCTGCCAGCAGGGCCTGCGCAGCCTGCCGCGCTCGGAATGCTGCGCTGGTTGTGGCAAACTGGCCGCCGCTGGTCAGCCTGCTGGGATGGTACCACAGGGGGTCGCCGCGCTCCTTGAGGGCCAGCTGCTGAGCACTGCAGGCAGGGCATGGGAATACAGTGCGGCAACGCACAGTCAGCAGCATGAAGGCAAGTGACCTTGGATGGATTGCCACTGATGCAGGGGGATTTGCATGCCAACTGGCAGTCAAGCATACTTCACAACACACCCGCACATGCAGCATCAGCAAAGCTGGTTTAGCTTGGGAATGTTGTTTACTGAATATCCTTCAGTGCTGACAGCAGCTCAGCCTCCCAGTAGAGCACCTTCTCCACGGCATTGTTGAAGCCGACTGGCATGGCTTTGAAGCGTGGCTTTGAGGTGCCTGCCACTGCTGCTGCCGCTTTTTTGGTGCTGCCAGGAGGCCGCCCACCCTGCGATAGCACCACAAACGCACATGCAGGCGTGTTGTGATGACATAAACATTGACGACTAATCATGGTCTGTTGCTGGCTCAACAGCAACAGCCGAAGGAGCAAAATGCACATGTATTCTTGGCAGTAGGGGCTGTGATTTTGGTGTTGTGCTACATCAGAGTTTTGGACTTGGAGGTGCCTGATCAATTGTAAGCAAAAGCCTGATGTATGCACCAAGATACATCAGGTGGCTCTCTGATCTAGCACTGCAAGCCCTTTGCATGTTCGGTAGGTTTGTGCATTTGCAGAGCTTCTGCAAGCTGTCCTGGTATGCACACACAGTGAGCAGGCCACAGCTGGCACCTTGCAGTTCCACCAGGCTTCCATCAAGCGGGTGATGGTCCTGGAGTTGGCAGGGAAAGCCAGGTCAACCTGCAATAAAATCAAAGTGTGAGCTTGTGTAACACCCAGCTGCTGAGAGCTGTTGACACTCCCAACTCACCTGCAGCTGCTGAATCCTGCCATCAGCCTTGAACTCAATGTGTCGCTTGCAGCTGACCAACTCCTCTGATGGCAGAGCTAGAGTGCGCCCCAGCCACAGTGCCAGCCTGAACTCCTGTATCAACTGTGAGTGGGTCAGCAGCAGCACATTCAACAGGCTAAGAGCTGATGCCAGCAACACCTTACTTACCTGGTCCTGTACATAGCTGGGGTTCAGCTCCAGCAATATCGCAGCCAAACTGGCACACACCATAGACTCCCACTGCTGTAGGTCACCATTCACAAGCACATCGAATGCATCTACTCCAGCGTGTTCAGCCCTCTGCTGTATGCGCCGCAGAGCAGCCTGCTGGACTGCACTGCTGCTGCTGCTGCTGCCAGGCAACCGCTGCAGAGGCTGCATGTGCCTGCCCAGAAGCCCTGCAATAGGAAATACCCTTGCAGAAACTCTGTTGTGTGCAGCAGACACATCTTGAGAATCTGCTGCAGAGGTGAGGCTGCTGCTGAAGGCTGCAGAGAGACACAAAGAGCAGACGGGTACGTTCAGCACATCTGCAGCCACACGAGGCATGCATAACAGTCAAACGTGTGTTGAACATTTTTAGATCACCTTGAACACCGGGCAGCTTCTGCACAGCAGGCAGCATCGTGTGCTGCTAACTGCTTGGCTTCTGCTGCTGCTGCTTGCTGCTTGTGGTTTCCTAGCTGCTGCTGCCGGTTAACTAGGGTTACTGAATGCACTTCGTTAGCGTACTTCAGAGCTCCGCAGGTTGCATCGCTACCTTTCACACGACAACACAGGATGCGTTTGATGTCTTCAGTCTGTGGCCGTTGCAGTTCGATCGCCTGTTCAAAAGTCATTGTAATACTTCTAGATTTTGCTTTAACGTGTTCCAGATGCAAAGGTAAGTCCAGACTGCACCACCATCTTGAGCCCTAGCAGTTGTACAGTGTACTCAGCAATGCTCCTAGATATCACCCGACACACCCCCTACTACCCCAAACATCATCAGAAACAAAACGCAACAACTTGGTGGATGCATCAGTCAATGACATCACATTGCGCAATTTTTCAGAGCCACCACATACATCTCGCAAAACAGACCGAATCTCATCAAACATAGTGTCTCTCTGAGCAGAAGTGGCAGGACAATCAAACATCAGATGCGACAAAGACTCAACATCCTGACCACAAGCAGGACATGCTGTGTTAGAATCTGCTCTGCTACCCCCATAATGACGGGTACGCTCATGCACACAAAGACAACCCATTCGGACACGCATGAGCAACTCAATACCACGTGTTGGCGCACCAGAACACAAGAATGAAGCTTTTGAAGCACCAGCTAGAACAGCTGACAAAAAACGCGGGCTAGGCTACGCCGTCTTGGGCCGCGTTGCAAAGCTGAAGTAGACGTTCCACGCCAGCGCCACCACATTCGAAAACAGCACCTGGTACTGTGCCGGCACAAACCGGAAGTTGAGGAACTGCGCTGGCACCCACAGGGCCCAGTTAGCACGGATCGCGCTCGGCAGATCTGCCTTGAGTGTGTCTACCACCCTGTCTGCTTTGCCATCCAGTGCAGTGAGGATGGCCATCATGCTGCCAACAAAAAGCGGCGCAAAACCCAGCTGGTCACACACCATGCGGGCAAGGGCACCTGCAGGAGATAACAACACAAGCGACAATTGCTCAGGGGCGGAGGGGAACGCTTGAGGGGGCTGTGAAAATATCTGTGCCAACAAAGAGCGACGCAAAACTCAGCTGGTCACACGCCATGCGCGCCAGTGCGCCTGCAGGAATAACAGCAGCAGCAGCAATGCTCAGGGAGGTGAATGCTTGAGAAAGACGTGAACATAGTGCTGCCAACAACGAGAGGTGCAAAACCCAGCTGGTCACACGCCATGCGGGCAAGGGCGCCTGCAGAAAAGGACAGCAGGGGCAGCGGCAGAATTGCTCAGGGGCGGAATGGAACGCTTGAGAGGGATGTGAACATATCGTCGTCAACATAGAGAGGTGCAGAGCCCACTTGGTAACACGCCATGCGGGCAAGGGCGCCTGCAGTAACCGACAGCAGCGGCAGCAAGTTTTGGAAAGTTCCCACCTGCATTGCCTGCAGTGTCACGATCTTGCTTAAGCTGCCACTGCTACCCCGCATCCCTGCAGCTTGCACAATCTGTTTGCAAAAGCCTCACTTGCAGAGACCGGCAGTTGGTTTACAGCTGCTGTACTCGGAACAGACGCAATGTATGAATAACATCAACCATTTGATGAGTCTCAATGGCACGCCATGAAAATGTTCTCACCTGCATTGCCCTGCAGCGTCACGATCTTGCTCAAGCTGCCGTACCAAAGTGCAAGCTGCTACAAGACAACATCTCTGCAGCTTGCAAGGTCTGTGTTGCACAAGTCTTTATGAAACGTCTTGAAAAACTCTTACCTGCATTGCCCTGCAGCGTCACGATCTTGTTCAAGCTGCCGTACCAGAAGTGCAGGCTGCTACAACACAACATCCCTGCAACTTGCACGGTCTGTTTTCGAAAGCCTCAACTCAAGTTTCAACAGAACTCTCACCTGCGTTGCCCTGCAGCGCCGCGATCTTGTTCAAGCTGCCAATGCTACATCCCTGCAGCTTGCACGGTCTGGTTGCACAAGTTACAACGCAAAGTAATCAACATGTTCTCACCTGCATTGCCCTGCAGTGTCACGATCTTGTTCAAGCTGCCACTGCTACAACACAGAACCCCTGCTGTGCCAGCAGAGCAGGGATTACACAGAAGTTCTTACCTGCATTGCCCTGCAGCGTCACAATCTTGTTCAAGCTGCCGTACCAGAAGTGCAGGCAGGGCGCCACCCACAGCAGGCCCAGCACCGTAAACGTGTTGATCCTGCGCCAATCCAGCTCGCTCTTCTTCTCAATGAACACTTGGCAGATCACGTTGCCGATTGCCGACAGGATTGCTGTTGTGATGGCTTTGACCAGCAGGGGATGCTGCTGTAGTGCTGCGTTGTAAGCAGCAAAGAGGCCTCCACCTTCGCTGCTGGATGGATCGCTGCCGCTGCTGCCACCGCCACTGCTGTACCCCTTGCCTTTGCCACCTGCATATACAAATATAACATAGAATACGAAAGCCAGTGGTATAGTGAGTTATACGACACTAAGATACGGGACTTGGTATATGCTTGCATACACATCGCGCTGCCGTTGATGTTGGGAAGGGTGCGGTTTGCATGGCATACCCAGGTGATGCAAGCTTGTGTGAAACCTGTAGCTGGTTCTATGGACGGATGCATGCAAGCTGATCAAAAGGACAGCGTGCATGTTAGACCGTCAAATTACATTTAAGGCAACGCAACCTTACCGCCACCACTGCTGCCACCGCCAGCGCCTGCTTCTGCCCTCACCAACCAGCTACTGCTATGCTGTTTACTGCTGCGCGTGCTGTGGATGCCTGTCATCTGCCTATGAGTTTGATGTGCGTACATCCTGCCGGGAGTTACGTTTGGGAAGGTTTGGGGGTTGCGAGGCAGTACCCTGCAGGTGCCGGCCCTGCTGCTGCTGTTGATCATGCTGCTGCTGTATGCAGACTGCATGTTGCGAAGCTGCAGTGTCCCTGTACCGAGTCTTGGAGCGGGAAAAACTCGTGAGCTGCACGATGCAGGGCAGCTGACTGCGGCAACGTGTTTGGAAAGAACCGTTCTGCTCCGCGACAAGATCCCCAGCATCGAAGATGCAAACAGTTGAGCTGCTAATTGCTTAAAAAGAATCGTTGAGTCACGAGTATCACGGATCAAGCCCGAAAGGCATATCAGCTGTGCATCGAGAAACGTGCCACGTTGTTGTCAGGTCCTAGGGTTGCAACACGTTTGAATAGATTTGCTCCCAGCGTCTGCTTGAGACCCATCATGTATGGCTGCAGAGCATCTGACCAGATCAAAGCAATTTGAAGGCGCAACAACCACGCCATTCAACCAGAACGGCAACAATGCACAGTGGCGTGTCCACCGCATTTGCTGCTGCTGCTGCCCCACAAGCATGCGTGAAAAGGGTTGCAGGAAACCGCACTTTGCAAACCAAGATGCAAACGAAGCTGCACTCAGTTGACTAGATTGACATGCGTCTTCAGCAACATGCTCAGCTGGACACACAGAGGTATGTCAAATTGCAGCGGTGCCCAGCAGGGCGTCTGAGGAGGAGGATAACGGTGAACGGCTGTGCGTGCGCCACCGTGCTATGATACAGCTAAAACACATGCAATAATATACACTCAGCTGCCACTCCCTGCACCCTAAACTTCAAAGCGCAGGAGTGAATCCCATCCACATACAGCCCGATCACTGCTTCCCACCACCGCCCCTACCGCTACCCCGCCCTGCTGCTGGTGCTGCTCCTGCTGCGGCTGTTCCCCTGCCCCTCCCCGCACCACTTGCTGCTGCTGCTGCTGCAGCCTGCTTGAACTGCGAGCCGCACGTCGGGCACTGTGACAGCTTCATATTCGCCTTACAGAAGATCGATAGGCACACCGAGCAGATGTAACCAGTGTCAATGACATTCTTGTGGCAGAAACATGACGCACGGTAGTCAACTGCCTGTGTGCCGGAGCCAACTCCTAGGCTGAGACTTGCACGGGTAGCGGTGTCAGCTGAAAAGACACCCAGCAGGTACTGCAGCAGTGCAGCTGGCTGATGCGGCCGCAGATACACACCACCTACACAGCAGCAACAACAGCGGTAAACAGCAACGAAAGCAATAGTTGTCAATGAAAAGACGCCCAGCAGGTACTGCAGCAGTGCGGCTGGCGGGTGCGGTCGCAGATACACACCACCTGCACAGCAAAAACAGCACATTGTGCAGGAAAGCAGCAGGTGTCAGCTGAAAAGACGCCTAGCAGGTACTGCAGCAGTGCGGCTGGCTGGTGCGGCCGCAGATAAACGCCACCTGCACAGAAACAATGGGACCAGATGCAAACACGAAAGCAGCAGGTGTCAGTATGTAGGCAGTCGAATGGTTTGCAGCAGTGCGGCTGGGTGGTGCGGCCGCAGATACACACCACCTACACGGCAAAAACAGCGCGATATGCAGGAAGAAAAGCAGCAGTTATCAATGAGCAGGCACCTGCAGGTGCTGCAGCAGTGCGGCTGGCTGGTGCGGCCGCAGATACACACGACCTACAGGGCAATATACAGCAGCGAAAGCAGCAGGTGTCAGCTGAAAAGACGCCTAGCAGGTACTGCAGCAGTGCGGCTGGCTGGTGCGGCCGCAGATAAACGCCACCTGCACAGAAACAATGGGACCAGATGCAAACACGAAAGCAGCAGGTGTCAGTATGTAGGCAGTCGAATGGTTTGCAGCAGTGCGGCTGGGTGGTGCGGCCGCAGATACACACCACCTACACGGCAAAAACAGCGCGATATGCAGGAAGAAAAGCAGCAGTTGTCAATGAGCAGGCACCTGCAGGTGCTGCAGCAGTGCGGCTGGCTGGTGCGGCCGCAGATACACACGACCTACAGGGCAATATACAGCAGCGAAAGCAGCAGGTGTCAGCTGAAAAGACGCCTAGCAGGTACTGCAGCAGTGCGGCTGGCTGCTGCGGCCGCAGATACACGCCACCTACACAGCAACCACAGCGCAGTGTGCAGCGACAAGAGGAAGCTGTTGTTAGTGAGCAGGCGCCCAGCAGGTACTGCAGCAGAGCAGCTGGCTGGTGCGGCCGCAGATACACACCACCTACAGGGCAATATGCAGCAGCGAAAGCAGCAGGTGTCGATACAAAGACACCCAGCAGGTACTGCAGCAGTGCGGCTGGCTGCTGCAGCCCCAGATACACGCCGCCACGCACGGCAGCTACACACACATCAAGTGTGAGATGCAGAAAGGACACAACATTCTGTTGGCAGTGTAGTAGCACGTCATGCAGCAGTGCAGCAAGAATACAATCGGCAGCAGCAGCCGTGGTGACCACTGGGATGTCAAAGGGCAGAGGTACAGGACCACCCCGCACACATAGCGCTGCTGCGCTGGAAAATCTTCAACGTCGTCACTAGCAATCACCTGTAATATGTGCCGCTTGCTGCATGAATGCCGAATCCGCTGGCCCCAGTATGCACGCGCTGTTGCCGACATACACAACCAGGACATCACATCACGCAGCCGGCCAATCACCTGTGATGTGCGCCGCCTGCTGCATGAATGCCGAATCCGCTGGCCCCAGTATGCACGCGCTGTTGCCGACATACACAACCAGACATCACATCACGCAGCGGCCGATCACCTGTGATGTGTGCCGCCTGCTGCATGAACGCCGAATCTGCTGGCCCCAGTATGCACGCATCTAGCGCGACGCCAGCATGCTGCGCTGCAAAGATGCAGTTCATCACGGGTATGTACTGCAGCGGCGTGTCTGCTCCTGCAAGCAAGCTCAATATGCGCGGCTTCGCTTTGTGGCGGCTGTTGGCTCCGAAACGCTGAAGCAGACGGTTGGTGTAACACAGGGCACGCGAGAGGCCGGCTGCTAGCGCTACCTCCTGCTGCTGCTGCTGATCCTGCTGGTGTGGTGGTTGCCCTGCAGGACAGATAGCAGCAACGGCGTCAGCGTCAGCAACGTCTCCTGTGTCTGCATTTTCAAGCTGCAGTATGATGCAAGCATCTATGGAAATGTATAGCTGGATTTACACACAAGCCAGCAGACCAGGCATGCTAGTTTTTTTTGCTTTGTCCAGTATTGGACTACTCTGTACGCAAGCAGGCAGAACGCTGCTGCAGGCTGTCGTTGTCATACCATGCTGCCTGCGTATGCATATGCAGGCATGGTGTATCTGCAAGGGGCCCTATGGGGAAGCTGCTGCATACACCTCGCACGCTGCAGGAATTGCTGCTGCACCTTGACCTCGATGTGCTTGCCATGGACATGCCGTTTCGCGCACCATTGCAGACCACATCACACCCTGGATACATCACACCCTGGATATATTTCTGCTAGAGTGCTGCTGCTGTTTCAATGCACACCCTGGATACATTTCTGCTAGAGTGCTGCTGCTGTTTCAATGCACACCCTGGATACATTTCTGCTAGAGTGCTGCTGCTGTTTCAATGCACACCGCACAAATAAGCGCACCTGCTGCGGGCGTTTCTAGCAGCAGCTGCTGTACACGTTCCAGTACCAAAGCGGGCATCGCTGCTGCGCTGCCACCTGCACTGCCAGGCGTGTAGAGCACCGGGCTACCGTTTGGCTGCAGTGCCAAGATGCACTGGTGGTTGTTTTCGCTCAGCAACTGGTGTGCCTTGAGGAAGAGCAGCACCTGCAGAGACATACAGGTGAGCAGGTTGATCCAGTGTGCAGCGGAGGTGAGGAGGGAGGACACACATGAAGCTGTAACAGCGGCAGCACTGTAGCAGGAAAGCAAGTCGAGACACACGACCCAGTGTGCAGCAGAGGTGAAGAGAGAGGAGACACGTGCAGCTGTGTTGGTCTGTGGTTGAGTGTGCAGGCGTAGCACACTGTATGGAGTTGCTGTATGACGTGCAGGCATACTGTATAGCTACAGGTGACTGGCCTGCAGTGTGTATGGAGTTGCTGCAGATGTCCTCTGCATGACAGCTGCGAAACTGCTTCGGCTACATTAGCAGCAGCAGCAGAAGACAGCAGCAGACGACAGCAGATGTGGCACCTGCTGCAGCAGCACATCGCCTGGCACGCCAGCAGCGCTGTCTGGACGCAGCAGGTTTGTGTCGAGCAGCAGCACAAGAAGCTCGCCATCGGACTCTGCAAGGCACGTACAGCTGCTGTCATCTTTGCTGCAGAGCAGCCAGCTGAACAGATCACACAGGCAGCTGTCTGCTGTCTGCAGCCTGTGCCTCTGTGCACACCTGCCATGCTCCGAAGTAGACGGAGGAGACAAAATCACTGTGTACCTGATTTGGTGTCACGAGCTGGTAAAGCGAGCGAGGTGCAGGAAGCGGAAGTGCGTTTGGTGTCTTGTACGAAGGTGTCCGTTTTAGTGAGATGTCTGCTGGGTGCAGGCAGTGCCACAGTGCTTGAAGCTGATGAGCTGCCGCGTCTAGACACTGCCATCCAGACTTCGTCAGACTCACTGTTATCACGATCCTGCTGGTGCAGGCAAATCAACCCTGGGTTCAAGACAAAGTGACATGTCTTGACCTTTCACCCAACACGAGTCTTGTCGAGACAAGATGGCGTCAATTACAGTGCTTTGTGCTACTACTCGCTGTGAAGGACAACACGTGTCCTCTCACCCGTTGCACACACATACCAGGAACCCCCGCCCCCTCCTCACACACACGCACGCTCTTCATAACCCCACCCCTCCCATGGCCATGCACCTGTGCTGCAGAGCCATTACGTGCACTGCATGCAGGATGAAAGAATATACAGGGATGCACTGCAACAGGCTACCACTGGTGTGATAGATGCCTCATGCAATCGCTGCCATAAGGCACCAAATACTCTATTGTGCCGATGATCTGGCATCAACTGCCACCTTGGCATAGCAACAAACCATGCGCCACACACTCCAAAGATATGGTTCAGTATGCTGATGTGTAGCCAATGCACAACTGTACATAGCACAGCAGTGCATGCAGCAGTTGCACATGCGTATGTAAGCCACAGGGCTGTTATTAGTATAGGCAGTTTTGCAGCCACAGGGCCACATATCCATCCTGCAAGTGTTAACCAACTTTTGCCGCTGATGGCTGCCAGCCAACGCAGCACCCATGTGTACATGTGCGCTCTTGGCACATGCAGCTGTACAGCAGCAGGCGGTATGTAATAGACTTGAAGCAGTGCAATTCTCGTTCAGCATCTGCACCTGCCCATAGCCGCCAGCACAGGTTGCCAGCACTCCTACGGCAAATCAGCAGCACTGACTGCTGCTTCGAACAGAGAGTTCTGTCGGCAAGCAACCATTCAGTGCCTGCCAATCTGCGGCCAGGACGTGTCTCAGACCTTTAGTGAAAGCCACACCAAACAGAGTACTCTGCTGTATCTGGCGCTGTTGGCTGTAACGAGTCATTTAGCGGCCGCCCTGGGACTTGCTCCTCGACTTGACCATGGGGACAACAGTCTGCAGGACACACAGTAGCACAGTGGGTCAGGCCAGCCTTGCTTGCATGCGCAGCCTTGCATGCGTGGGCAGCTTTGCATGAAGGGTAAGGGTGTGACTGCACGTATTCTGCTCAAGTGCTGCTGCATGTTCACAGCAGCGGCAGCAGGAGCAGTTCAGGCACTTCAGTTGTGCCCCTGTTGTGCCAACCAAGCTACTGAACAGCCTCAAGCTTCTGCATTATCATTTGGCGGCACAGGCAGGGGCAGCACACAAGGCATGGTTTTATGCAAGCTGTTGCAGCGGCAGGGCACTCTGTATCTTCTTCTCTCTTGAGTTCTCAAGTTGTTTACAGTGGTTTCTAGCCAAAGTACTGCCTTTCACATGTGCAGGCTGCAGAGGTGCAGCAAGAGCTCATGCTAACTGCAAAGGGTTCAACCGATGACGTTGATGCAGGTGGCAGTGCATGCTGCTGAACAATCTGTTGCATGCAGCATGCATCAGGCACCGACCCGCATGAAAACGATCAATATCCTAAGAAAGCTGCAGAATTGATCAGGCTGCAACCGCAATGCAATCAACAACGACGCACCTCTGTGGAGCCTGTGCGGTCCAGCTTGTACTGCCAGGTGTAGAGCAGGTTGTTGGTGGACCAGCCGTAGTTGATATCAACGCTGCCTGCAGGGCCCTGCTGCAGCTTGCGGCCACCCTTGGCCCTGCCCTTCACCATTGGGGACACGGTCTGCGGGACACAAACAGCAGCAGCAGGAGAAGCAGCAGCAGCGGCACACACTACGTTAGTTTGACTGTGGCTGCAAAGGTTGAATCGTTGACTGTTGGATCCGCCAGGTCTACACGCCCAGTATGATGTGATGATCCTGATCAGACTACCACTAAGACAGCAGATTGCCACCCTTGACCTTGCCCTTCACCATGGAGGCAACGGTCTGCGGGACACACAGAAAAGGCGCGCACTACGTAATCTTGTGTTAGGATGCTGCCAAGTTGTCACACAGCAGCGGCACGCACTACGTTGGTTTTGACTGTGTTTGCAATCTTGAATGAGTAGTGTTGACTGAGCAGTCTGCCAGGTGTGCACACCTGTTCCAACATTTTGATGTGGCGATCCTGATCAGATGAATGCTAAGACAGCAGATTGCAAGCGTTGCACTGCTCGTAAGTACTTGTCGCTTTCAGAGCAATGCCTGTTGCGCCCTCCGCTCCTAACAACAGCCTCATTCAGTGAGGTTGATTGGCAAGAGCGAGGGCGTAACAGGCAATACTCCACAAGCGACAAGTACTTGTGGCAATACAACTTGGAAAAGCATTCAGAACTCAGTGGCTGCACACAGCGCGCAGGCAGTCCAGGCCCAATGCAGGACTCTTGTGAAGTTCTCAAGAGGCACCAACTTGTTGAAGATGCATGCATGGTGCCGTCTATGACCGAGGTCGGCTTGCAGGGATGTGCAGCAGACTTGGCTTGATCGGGGCACACTCATCGTGCATGGTTGGTGGGGTAAACAGCATAATTTACCCCATCAGCCATGCATGATAATCGCCCCATCCAGCTGCGCATCCCGCAAGCCAATTTTGGTCACAGACGGCAGCAGGGGCTGGTGCAGTGCTGAGCTAGATCATGAAGCACGACTGCATGTGGGCAACGTGCAAAAATTCCTGCGAGCAAACTGAATGTTGCACATATGGGATGCTGCAACAGAGCTGCAACATGCCGTGATCCTGGCACCGTGCCAGAAAGTTTCTGGTCTCTACTGTGGAGTTTTCTAGGTATCATCAGATGTCACTCAGACACTAGCGAAAGTCATGGGGGCAAAGCAACCACCCTGCAAACACGCAATTGGCAGGCACACACAGCACCACCTGGTCTCCTCACAACAACTAGATCTACGCTGCAAACGTTGTAAAAAATTGAAACCTTGCCACGCACCTCTGTGGAGCCTGTGCGGTCCAGCTTGTACTGCCAGGTGTAGAGCAGGTTGTTGGTGGACCAGCCACGGTTGATGTCGATGCTGCCAGCAGGGCCCTGCTGCAGCTTGCGGCCGCCCTTCGCCATTGGACTGATAGTACGCGTCTGGCCCTTCCTGTTAATGACAGTCTTGGAGCTCCACAGGAGGTTGTTTGAGCCCCAGCCGTAGCTGGCGTCAATGCTGCCTGGGGGCCCCTGCATGAGCTTGCGCGCACCCTTGGCAAACATGCCCCTGCGGACAAACAGCAACAGCAGGAGCAGGAGCAGCACGACGGACAGCGGTGGGCATGGGGTGTGAGCGCTTGAGCGCTGCAAATGAGGCTACATAAAGGCACTCAAGCTTGAGACCAGCAGATTAGCTGCAAATATGGAGAGCCATGTGCGAGTCACCCGTTCCAGGGAGCAGGTGTCACCCGTGCGTTGACCTCCTCGAAGCGAGCTATCAAGAACTCTGCTGCGTTCTTAAACAGTGATCAATGCATAAATTGTCTGATAAATACATATGCACCTGGCAAAAGCCTTCGATCCCTCGTGTTGCTGAACTATCAGCACCGTGCAACTTGACCACCGCTGCCGGGTGACCCAGACGTCTCTCAGCCATACAAAGTCGACATTATTACGTGTTAAAATACGCACGGCAGGCGCTGGCTGCTGCTCACCTGATAGGGTTGGTTGCCTGTGCGCTCAGCATGATGCTGGCCAGCAGCATCGCTGCCAGGATGATTTTGGCGATCATTGTGTCCTGAACTGCGATGTGTGAAAGCGCGTCAGCTTTGCTGCAGCGTTGCTGCTGCTCGCAGAGTAGTGCTGCTGCTACAGGCACCACAGCATCAACGGGCGATCTGCTGAGCTTGCACGTGTGTATCGCTGTATAAACGCAGCTGCAAGCAGGCTACGTCTGATCTGTGTTGGTACTGGTTGCAGCTGTGGCGTTCAGAGAATGGCCTCTGCGCACCTTGAGTAGGATGGATCAGGAACCAACGATGCGTGGGGTGAACCTGTGCGGCTAACGGATTATTCAGCGACGCAAAGCACTAAGATGACGTTTGCGTATGGGCGGGGCATCTTTATGATGGCACATGCTGCTGTGTTAGGTCGACAACAGAATACCTTAGGTCCCTAACGAAGGTTGTACGGCAGCAGCTTGCATGCTCACAGGTTCCACAACCATTCTTTCATGTGCTGCATTGTTCGTCAACAGCACTTAGGGGGCCGATTGGCCGCGGGGCCGCAAGTTCGTCGCTGTTTCATCTTTGCAGCGGTGCAAGGTGCTTGAAGGAAGTAGAGCATCGCGGTTCATTCATTTACATGTATATTTTTAGTCAACATCTTGGGAGACAGGTGGCATTTGGTGCTGACGCGGTACGGTAGCTGGGCCTGAGGGTCAGGCTGGCACGACCTGGAAGTTATGAACAGCCCATGCACGTGACGTGAGAGCGCTCGTCGGTTCTTAATATTCGTATTGCAGAGTTAATATTGATTCCTTGCACCTAACTGGGTGCGTGCAGGTAAGGTAATCACAGGAGATCGAGTCACTGGCAGCAAGGTGCTGCTGCGCATGCAAAGCACAGTCAAAAATACATCAGGTCTGCCACACTTCAGATGGCCACGTTTGAGTGGTTTGTCCTGCGGTGTGCGTAGCTACTAAAGTTCAAGTGTTGGCACAGGGCACTGGCTGCTTCTGCAGTAGCGCGCTTCAACACACTGGCATACAGGCTAGCATTCTTGTATACATATGCTTGTGCAGGTGCAGGGCAGTACTTGTGTGAGTCACGTCATGACCACCCATCAAAGCCGTACTCAAAAACACATCACAATCAACTCGGACACTGTCTATGGCGTCTCAGAACAGTCAGCCATGCACATGTGTGGAAGGTTGTGCCAATCCCGAATGTGCAGCTGCTGCTGCTGTTGCTGCAGCCACTTCAGCGCTGTAATTCCATGCATATGCCAGATTCAGCCACGTCAGGAACGTCCGCCCAGGGCACCCGGTACTGGTGCAGTCAAGTAGCACAGAGCCGCTGTGTTCGCACACATATACAGACATTACCAAAAAGCACTGCTGTGCTGCTGCTGCTGCTGCTGTTGCTGCTGCTGCTGCAGCAAGCTTTCAGCGCTTGTAGTTGCGTGCATACGCCAGCGCCAGCCAGGTCAGGAACGACCGCCCAGGGCACCCGGTACCGGTGCACTCAAGTACCACAGAGCCGCTGTGTTTGCACACATATGCAGATATCACTGCTGCTGCTGCTGTTGCTGCTGCTGCAGCCATTTCAGCGCTTGTAGTTCCGCGCATATGCCAGAGCCAGCCAGGTCAGGAACGACCGCCAAGGGCACCCGGTACCGGTGCACCCAAGTACCACAGAGCCGCTGTGTTTGCACACATCTGCAGACATCACTGCTGTGCTGCTGCTGTTGCTGCTGCTGCAGCCATTTCAGCGCTTGTAGTTCCGCGCATATGCCCGAGCCAGCCACGCCAGGAACGTCTGCCTGGTGCACCCAAGTACCACAGAGCTGCTGTGTTTGTCTCATCTGCAGACATCACTGCTGTGCTGCTGCTGTTGCTGCTGCTGCAAACAATTCAGCGCTTGTAGTTCCGTGCATACGCCAGCGCCAGCCAGGTCAGGAACGACCACCCGAAAAAGAAGCCCACCACGATTGCCAGGTGCATCCACGCATCACCAGCAGAGAAGCCAAAGTATGACAGTACGTTCATGCTGCCGAGCCGTGACTGCTTGTGGCCTTCGTACTGGTTGATCATGAGGGCTGCCCAGCTGTAGTGCACCACGTTGGCCTTGACTGCCCAAGACCTGCACACAGCAGCAGCAGCAGCAGCAGCATTGGATTTAATCAAAGTATGAGCTGCTGCGGTTGCGCCAGCGCCTGATGATCAAGGCAGCTCCCCAGCTGCAGTGCACCACGTTGGCATTCACTGCCCAAGACCTGCACACACAAAGCAGCAGCAGCAGCATTGGATTTTTTAAGTGAAATATGAGCTGCTGCAGTTGCGGCAGAGCCTGATGATCCAATCATTCAGTGGAAGCTCCCCAACTGTAGTGCACCACGTTGGCCTTCACAGCCCATGACCTGTGCACAGTGCAAATCAGGTTACAGTGCAAATGCATAGCATGCAGCAGCAATTTGTTTCACGATAACACGTGTCAGGTGACACAATCGTTGAATGTGCTGCCTCTCCTTGAACTGCTGTGCTCAAACTCACTATGTAGCGGGCTGCAGTGCAGCTGCCATGTAACATGCGTGTTGCAGCTCAACATACTGTGTTCTGCCATAGTTGTGTTGCTTGGTCCCTCAGGCAAATCACTCACCAGACTGCTGGCATTGCTGCCACACGTACTTCAAGTACTTGAAGTTCGAGTTCAACACACTGTGCGCTGGCTATAGGCAGACACAGGAACTGGGCATGTGCCACTGCAAGATTTGAAAACCCTAGACAGAGCACAGCAACAGCACCGTACTGCAAATCACACACTACAGTTCTGCTTCAGCTGTGTTGCTTTCCCACTCTGGGTGGCACACAATCCACTCACCAGACTGCCGGCATTGCTGCCACGCGAATCATGAAGCCGCAGCACACCAGGCTCACAATGAGCACAAACGACAGCAGCGGCATCGCCACCATCAGCCCGGGGCTGACAGATGCCAGGAAGTATGCCAGCGCTGCAGCAGCAGCAGCAGCAGCAGCAGCAGCGTCCTGGGCGACATGCTGAGATTTTCGACCGAGATACGCATGTCAGCGCTGCAGTCGGACACTGCATAACTTTCCATACGCTGAAGTAGCTAGACATTAGTTGCAGTCACACTTGTTGGATGAAACGCACCATTCTGATGCGGCTTGACAGCAATAATACGGCTGTTGCACCAACCTGTTTAGTGTACTAGTGTGGCATACCACACATACCAGGATAGCAACAGCAGCAGCAGCAGGCACGTCAGCAGCAACAGCAGCAGCAGCAGCAGCAGCGTGTAACTGCTGCTACAGCAGCAGGAACGCCGCTGCTGCACGAGAGCCAGAACGGCTTTCGTCCCAAGCGCAGCTGTGCTGACCACCAGAGTGTGCTCAGTGAGGTGTTGGGTGGGAGGAAAGCTGAGGGAAAGGATTCTTATGTGCTGTTTGTTGACACCTATAAGGCTTTCCCAACAGTGCGGCTTGATGGGCTCTTTCAAAAGCTGTGGGACAAGGGTGTGCGTGGAAAGATGTTCCGTGTACTCTACAACTTGTATCAGGGTGCGCGCCGTGTGGTGTCTCACGAAGGTCATGTCACTGAGAGCTTCACATGTGACCTTGGTTTGCATGAGGGCGATGTTATTTCCCCCACACTGTACCTGTACTTCATTGATGATCTGCTGCATGAGGTGCATGCAAAGCACCCTGGCATCACCAGTATGGGCCCTTGTAGCGAACCTGCTGGTCAGGTTGTGGCAGCCATGCAGGCTGATGACTTTGTTGCTGTGTGCGGATCTCTGGCTGAGGTTCAGGCTGTGGCTGCAACAGTTTATGAATACAGTTGTAAGTGGCGGTTCAAGCTGAATAGCTTGAAGTCTGCTGTCATGCATGTCTCACCAGCTTGACAGCCCAGCCAGTTGGCTGATTCTGGCATCGTTTGGAATGGTGTGCCTGTGCCTGTTGTATCAGAGTACTGCTACCTTGGCCTGTGGTTCAACAATGCCTGCAACTGGAATACGCACTTTGAGAAGATGTTGGCAAAGTGCATCGTGTGAAGGGTGGGCTCATGCCAGTTTGGAAGAGCCGGCTCATCAGCGTGGAAGTAAAGCGTATCATTCTGCTTACATGCGTTCGCCCGATTGTTGAATATGGCAGTGAGGTCTGGTTTCCGTCAACTGCAAGGCAACTGCAACAGATTGACAAAGTGCAGACTGACATCATCAAGTGCTCAATGCGTTGTGGCAAGGAGCGCCCTTGCACTTCACTTGTTCTTGCTGAATGGGGTGTGAAGCCATTGCACATGTGGCTTCATCAGAGGGCGATGGAGTATTACTTTAGGGTCCAGCGTATGCAAAATTCGCGTTTGCCACGTCAGGTTTTCTCAGCTGAGTGGAAGCGCCCTAGTGGTGCTGTTGCGGTGACACCTTGGCATAAGTATGTGCAGAGTTTGCTTTGCAAGTATGGTGTGGATGTTGAGGCGGCGGCTGATCGAGCTAATGCGTGCAAGAATCACATCAACCGTCAGGTCAGGAAGCTGCATGCAGACAGAATTGTTTGTGAATCACTGCAGCACTCTACTTTGAGCCGTTACATCACGCATGTGCACCCTACACATGCTGATGCCATGCGTTTTAAAAGGGCTAGGCCCTTTTTGTGTTCTGGTGCGCCAACGCGTGGTATTGAGTTGCTGATGCGTGTTCGAATGGGCTGTCTTTGTGTGCATGAGCGTACCAGTCGTTATGGTGGCAGCAGAGCTGATTCTAACACAGCATGTCCTGCTTGTGGTCAGGGTGTTGAGTCTTTGTCACATCTGATGTTTGATTGTCCCGCTACTTCTGCTCAGAGGGATACTATGCTTGATGAAATTCGGTCTGTTTTGCGTGATGTTGCTGGCGGCGCTGAAAATTGCGCAATGTGTTGTCGTTGACTGATGCATCCACCAAGTTGTTGCGTTTTGTTTCTGATGATATTTGGGGTAGTAGGGGGGTGTGCCGAGTGATATCTAGGAGCATTGCTGAGTATCTTGTCCAAGCTTGGGATGTGCCTAATATTTGCAAACACAATGGAGCAGTGCTCCCTCTTTCTTCCGCTCCTGAGGGGCGCGGGGCCGATGGCGTTGATGCTATGGCTTCATGGGTAACATGATGATGATGATATGCCAGGATAGCAGACATGTACAGACAGCTTTCATGCACTGGCGGCTTGTGCTATGTTGTGTGTGTGTGTTTGTTCAGCTGTTCCTCAAAACCTAACAATATACGTAACAAGTCACCTGTCCCATTTGCCAGTGTGGCATACTGCACCAGCCAAAAGAGCAGGTAGCTCCCCTGAAGCTTGCATGCATAGAACACTGCTGCGGTTGTCGCCGCTGTCACAGGCGCCATCATCAGCAGCTCATCTAACAGCTTGAATAACAGGTATGTAACGGGCCGGTACAGGCCGTCGTTGCGTTCTCTTATGTACAGCGCTCGCTCCATGCCTATGCTCGGAAGGTACATCATGGCCGCGCAAATGGGGGCTAGCACCATCAGAAACAGCAGGCTTGACAGCACAGGAATGTTGAGGGTGCTGAAATCTGTCCCCTGCAGAACACGTCATGCAGAAGATGTGACACGGCAAAAGCAAGATGTTGTCAGCTCGAGTTGGGATATCTAAGCATGCTTGGTGGGTACATTGCAGCAGATGGGGGCTGGTACCATCACAAATAGTAGGCTTGACAGCACATGAATCATCACTCATGTTGAGGGTGCTGAAGTCGGTCCCCTGCAGAACACGCCATGCAGAAGATGTGAGGCGGCAACAGCAACATGTCAGTTTGAGAGGATATGTCCCAGCATGCTTGGTGGGTACACTGCAGCAGATGGGGGCTAGTATCATCACAACTAGCAGGCTTGACAGCACAGGAATGTTGAGGGTGCTGAAGTCGGTCCCCTGCAGAACACGTCATGCAGAAGATGTGAGGCGGCAACACCAAGATGTTGTCGATTTGAGTTGATATATGCATGCTTCATGGGTACATTGTAGCAGATGGAGGCTAGTACCATAAGGAATAGTACGCTTGACAGCACGGGCATGTTGAGGGTGCAAAAGTCGGTCCCATGCAGAACACGTCATGCAAAAGAGGTGACGTAGCAGAAGCAAGATACTGTAAGTTGCAGTTGGTGTTTCCAAACGTGCTTAGAACTTCGACTGTGGCTGCGCAAAAGGGTCCTGACACCATCCTGGAGAACATGCGCAGTGCACGCAGCACCACATTACCCGCCCAAGTGAAGTGACAGCGGCACAGCCGCAAACAGCAGGTTCTCCAGCAGTCTTTACCCCAGTATGCAGTCTTGGACAGTTCTAGTTACATCATGCCAGCACACCCACCTTGCCATAGACCAGTAACAGCAGCTTCTGCATATAAAAACAACAGTTAATAACTCATGGATGCACTGCGCAAAACCTGGCTACATCATGCCAGCACACCCACCTCGCCCCAGTAGAGTGACAGCAGCACTGCTGCAAACAGCAGCTTCTCCAGCAGTCTGTACACCAGTATGCAGTTTGCAAGATCAGGTTACATCACGCCAGCACACCCACCTGGCCCCAGTACAGTAACAGCAGCTTCTGCAACCAACAACAACAGTCATTACCCCAAGGTGCACTGCACATGACCTGGCTATGCCATGCGTCACCACACCCACCTTGCCCCAGTAGAGTGACAGCAGCACAGCAGCAAACAGCAGCTTCTCCAGCAGCCGCGGCAGCACATACATCAGCGTGCGGTAGTTGCGCAGGGTGCGATACTGCAGCAGCACCTGCAGGACAGAACAGCGGCAGCAGCAGCAGCAGCAGCGGCATTACGTGACTGTCCCATGTGCAGAGCACGGGCCACTCTGGGCAGTTGTAGAGCGTGTTGCAGTCCAAGCAGCAGCTGCTGCTCCCTAATCCCCCATCATTAAAGCTACACTGTAAGAGGGCCGCTCCTGTTGCTGCTGCTGCTGATGATTTAATACAAGTTGTAGTACACTACAATACATGTTCTGCACTGACACCCGACCCCAGCACAAGCCAGAGCTTGAAGTCTCCGCACTGCTGTTGAGGCCCTCTGCTGTGATTGACAACATGCAGTGCACAGCTGCCAGCTCAGCAGTGCAACACAGCACATGCTGTTCAATAGATGCTCAAACTTTCTGACATGGGCTTACCTTGAGGCTCCACCAGGCTGGTGTAACATACGTGTTGCAGTCCAAGCAGCAGCTGCTGCTGCCCAGCTGGCCCCTATCGTCACAGCCACTGCTGCCGCTGCTGCTACTGCTGATCGTCTGCAGTGCTGCTGCTGTGTCTGCCTCTGCTGCTGCTAGTGCTGAGAGCTCCTGCAAGGTGGCGCTGCGTGCTCGCCGCTGCAGCTGCTCCTCACAGAGAGCTACCATTTCATCCAGGTTGGCCTGCAGCAGCAGCAGCAGCAGCAGCGAACATGTGTGCGGTTTGACCATGATGATGTGGCCTCTGAAAATGCTTCATGCATCCAAGCAACCATATGATCTAGGTCTGCCTGCAGCATCCGCAGCAGCAGCAGCAGAACAAGTAATTGCATATGCAGTAGCTGGCACGTCACAACATTCTCTCACCCTGTAATATCAACTGCTGTGGTAAGCATGCGCCAAGCTATCTTTGCTGCCATCCCTGCCAGCCTGCGTAACAGCATATGGTATCCGTGCGCTGAAATGATGAAGTTGCACACCATAACATCACTCACCCTGTACTGTTTACTGCTGTGGTATGCGTGCGCCAAGCAGCCGCTGCTGCCGTCCCTGTCAATCTGCGTGACAGCATCCAGCATCCATTCCGCGAAGTTGTCACCAACACGCGGCTCCCAAGCCACACACATTGCTGTGAAATACGAGATTGCCTCCTCCCCAGCTCCTCCTAAGTAAACCAGCTGCCCGCCCAGTAGCAGCAGCAACCTGTCAAACAGTCCGAAGCAGTAGCTGCTGGGACAGTGGATGGTTGTAGCGATCGTAGTGCCGTCAGCTGCTAGCCCTGCTACAACCCGCATGACCTCGTTTGCAGTGAAGCTGTCAAGGCCAGATGTTGGCTCATCGAGAAACAGCACGCGGGGATCTGTGATCAGCGCGATTCCGATGTTTAGCCGCTTCGCCTGGCCGCCACTTATACCGCGCTTTAGGGTATTGCCGATTGTGCTGCTGGCACAGCCAGCCAACCCAAGCTTGTCTAGCAGCTGCTGTACTGCTGCTTGTTTGGCTGCAATGCTCTCGCTGCGCGGCCGTTTCAGCTGTGCTGTGTAGAGCAGCATCTCTTGACAGCTCAGGCAGTCAACCAGCGTGTCGAACTGCTCGACATAGCCGGTTGCTCTGCGCAGCAAACTGCGGGAGGCAGGGAGGCCCCCGTAGCGAATGGTGCCTGCAAGGCTGCCACTGCTTTTGCGCCCTGCTAGCACGTCGAGAAATGTTGTCTTGCCACTGCCGCTGGGGCCCATCTGCGCAGCAAGTAACATGAGCTCGCTCACTCGCATGTATATAATGATTCTGGCGCTTATCACTACATGGATTACCAGTACACTGAAATAAAGTGGCGGAGGAGCTCAAGTGCAGCATGCATGTCAACTGCTTCCTGGCAGCACAGCAGGGATCTAAAGGGCAACATGCGACAGTGTTGAGCACATCGAATACAGCCGGAGTGAACGGCTTGTTTGCTAGGCTACTGCTGCGGGGTATACGTGTATGAACGTTGCTGCTGCTAAATGTGCTGAACATACCACTGCTGTCATCTGCCCGGGCTCAAAGTAGCCTGTGATGCCTTTGATGATGGTGTGCTTGGCACCAGCCTTGCCAGGAATGCTGTACGCCACATCCTGCAGGAAATCCCCATCGTCGAGTGGAGATATAAAGAATCGTTGCTAAGGTGCTGAGTTGAATGATTGCGACTCAGTCTGCTAGGACAGCATGCTATGATGGGCGGCAAGCAGAAATCATGCGCGCAATCTGCATCTGCCCACACAGACGATCGCTGCCTTCATGCTTGCTTTACATGACTGTTTTCACTGACCTGAAAGCAGACCAGCAAGCCCCGGGGGCGCCTGAACGCTGATCCCGCTGGACTGTCGAAAGTCGAGCTATTGGATGTGCTGCAGGACAGCCCGTTGGCATCTATGTGCACTACGACGCGCTCATCAGCCATGTTGAGAGAAACTTATACAGGCTGCGGCAAGCTAGCAACCATCATTCTAGCTAGAACGCCTTCTGTACTGTGTCCAGCACATATGCGCTGCTGGCCTCAAAGCCAGGCGTCGACGCTTAGGCTTTCACGCACGTGTAACAGACACTGAACAGCATCGATTACGTCAACAGTGTCTGGTTTGGAACGATGGGCTAGACTTGAGGTGAAGAGGCAGGCGTGGCAGATGGAGGGGGAGGATGATGGAGGGGCAGCTCGATGTTTGAGCGCATGATTCAGATATAATCAATCAATGAAATGGTGCAACAGCATGTCTGCCGCGCTGGAAGACGTTCAACTGTCTGGGATGGAACGAGTGGGAGTGCCACGCACTTCCCAGTGGTATAACCTGGTATTGGACTTGTTTGCGACGCACAACAGTTGTTCTCCTCCACCACCAGCTGCAAATGTGGGTAGCTGAGCGCACTTACGGCTGGCAATCGGGCTGAGTGCTTGCGAGATGACTAAACGAATCTTTTCTGCTACTGACAGCAGCAAGCCCACCGGGGACGTCAGCACAGGTGACCGGGTTACCTCCAGTGCGTGATGTTCGTTTACGTTTATGAAATCAGTAATAATCTCATCTTAGATCGTGCTTTGACCAGAGTGGACACCGTGGCTGTCTTTGTTGCCATATTTGAGCAAGCAAGCTGCTGCAGCAGTGAACTGCTACGTTTTTCAACCAAAGTATAACATCCGTTAAACATATACATAACGAATCTCTAGCTGGAAGGTTCTGTGCTGGTGCGTTGAGTGGTGTGCCTGCTGCTGCAGGTGCAGGTGTGCTGCACTGCATGGCATGTTGTCTGCCAGCAGTAGTCAACCTGCCGTTGCCGCGGCAATCATTGAATGAAACCTTTGACTGCGCTTGCAGGGCGAGATGCACCTGCAGCTGACCACACAGCGTATCAGCTACAGCACAGTGCAGCCTGACAGCCCTGGTTGCTGCAGCTACACCAAGCTGCAGCACACCCAGCAGCAGATGTATGATGTGCAGCGGAACTGATGCCTGCCATTTCACACATGCTTCATCTTGACCTTAACACGACAGAGACTGTTCCAAGCGTCACCAAGCCCTGACAACCAGCTGTCAGGGACTTGCAGGAACTTTTAAAGTGCCAAAGCAGATACACATTGCAGCTGCACCAGATGCAGCAACATCGCTGATAACAGCAGCAGAGCATCCACCCGCAAGTTCCGACGGCAGCAACAGCATGCAGTAGCATGATCAGCACAGAATAATAAACATACAAAACCACCGCAGCGTACGGACCAGCAAGATGAAGTTCAGCAAGCAGCTTGACGCCAACATGGTGCCGGAGTGGCGGCAGCACTACATGGACTACAAAGCACTCAAAAAGAAGCTGAAGCAGGTGCGACAGCCTTTTTTCTGAGCTGCGCTTTGAGATGTTGTGTTGGGCAGGGGCTGGCGGCAGGCTTGTGGTCTGTAATGCACTACATGGACAACAAAGCACTCAAAAAAAGCCAAAGCAGGTGCGACAGCCTTTTTGTCTGAGCTGCACTTTGAGATGTTGGGCTGGGCAGGGGCTGGCGGCAGGTGTGTGGTCTGTGATGCATGACATGGACTACAAATCCCTCCAGTGAAGCTGAAGCAGGTACGTTGCTGCTTCACAAGCGGCATATTGAAGTGCTGAGTTTTGCATTGGAGTGCACACAGCAGTAACCATTAGCTCAAGCAGGTGAAAGAACTTCTCAGGGGAGTCATGTTTGCCCCCCCTGGAGTGGACAGTAGCAGGTGCAACTGCAGCTGTCGATGGCTGGTGCTGAGTGCCTGGTTGCCGCCACCAGCTGCTGCAGCTTTCGGTGCCAAATGTTGGCAGTCTGCATGGCTGTGGCTGGGTGTTGCTAACCTAGTAGGAACCCCAGATATGCTTGCACCACTGGCGGCGCTTCACACACCCTAGGGTAGTGCTTGATCTCTTTTGCTCGCTAAGCTGGTCAATCAAATTCGTTGTGCGTGTTACCGCTGCATTTGATGTTGCTGTTACTGTTATGTGTGAACAGGCGCATGCAGTTGAGGACAGTGTGGACTTCCTTGCTGCCACACCAGACCACCTGTGATCACTTATATTGTCCCTATCACTCCAGTTACACAGCGTGATGTTGTGTGTTTGAACCTGCAGGCCATGGCAGCTGGCGAGGACAGTGTGGACTTCCTTGCTGCCACTCCCCAAACCACCAGCCTGTCTATCGCAAGGGCCCTCGCAACCGGCTCTCCAAGGCACCCAAGCAGCAGCAACAGCCAGCAGCAGCAGCAGCTGGATGGAGCACAGCAGCAGCAGCAGCAGCCGGCGCAGTTCTTCACAGCATATGGGCTGGCTCCGTTCAGCACAGCGCAGGAGCAGTTCCTGCAGATGCTGCAGCAGGATCTGGCAAAGGTAGGCGTTGGCAGTTGAAATTCAAAGTTACATGTTTGTGCACATGGCCATGTAACTCACGCGGTAGTGCTACAGCATGTGGCGCATGATGGTCACCGGCTGTTATGTAATGCGGGCTAATCAGATCCATCCAGATGCTGTTGCCCATCGTGATATCCATTTCCGTGTTAATGTGTTCACTCTGACACGTTGCCCCTTCCGTGTAGGTACGAGACTTCATCGTCAGCCATGCAGTCACTCTGGCAGCTGCGCTACAAGCCCTTGCAGCAGCATCGACCTCAAATTTGCAAGTCACTGCCGCTGCTGCTGCTGCCGCAGGTACGGGACTTCATCGTTAGCCATGCAGCCACACTGGCAGCTGCGCTACAAGCCCTTGCAGCAGCATTGACCTCAAAATTGCAAGTCACTGCTGCTGCTGCTGCTGCCGCAGGTACGGGACTTCATTGTCAGCCATGCAGCCAAGCTGTCAGCTGGGCTACAAGCCCTTGCAGCAGCAGCACCACAGCTAGCGCAGCAGGACTGGCGGCAGTTGGAGTCACAGGCGCAGGCAATGGGGCAGCAGCTGCTGGCACTGGAGCAATTCATCCACCTGAACCAGACCGGGTTTGTCAAGATCGTGAAGAAACACGACAAGGTGAGCGTACTCTGCCTTTTATCTGATGCATCCATAAATTTTTAAGTTGGTTGAACAGCTGCGGAATGGCATTGGTTGTGGTGCTATTGGTTTGGTGCTTGGGCAGCAGCAGCAGCGCCACAACCAGCGCAGCTGGACTGGCGGCAGCTGCAGATGTAAAGCCACACAGGCAATGGGGCAGCAGCTGCTGGCTCTGGAGCAGTTCATTCACCTGAACCAAACAGGGTTTGTCAAGATTGTGAAAAAAATGACAAGGTGTGGAGTCTCTCCTTTTGTTGCATTCGTAGATAATAGGTTGCTTATACAACTGTGGAATGATACCTAAAGGTGCCATTGTGTTGCTTTGGCAGCAGCAGCAGCGCCACAACCAGCGCAGCTGGACTGGGGGCAGCTGCAGATGTAAAGGCACACAGGCAATGGGGCAGCAGCTGCTGGCTTTGGAGCAGATCATCCACCTCAACCAGACCGGGTTTGTCAAGATTGTGAAAAAACATGACAAGGTGAGCGTACTCTGCTTATAAATGATGCATCCATAGATCATAAGTTGGTTGAACAGCTGTGGAATGGTATCAGTTGTGGTGCTATTGGTTTGGTGCTTGGGCAGCAGCAGCAGCAGCAGCAGCACAGCTAGCGCAGCAGGACTGGCGGCAATGGAGTTGTAAAGGCACAGGCAATGGGGCAGCAGCTGCTGGCTCTGGAGCAGTTCATTCACCTGAACCAGACTGGGTTTGTCAAGATTGTGAAGAAACATGACAAGGTGGGCAGTCTCTGCTGTTCTCTGCTTTTGACCCTCTGCTTTTGACGTATTCAGACTCAACGTTTCTCAGACAGCCGTGAAAGGGATATCCGTCGTGGTTTGTCTGGGTTGCTCATGCCTGGCGCTGCTGCTGCTGCTGCTGCTGCTGCTGCAGTGTCTGCCTGAGAGTCCTGTGTGGCACTTGTACCTGCACCACCTGCAGCGCACACCCTGGCTGACGCTTGCACCGTGCTGCTGCTGCTGCTGCAGTGCCTGCCGGAGAGCCCTGTGTGGCACTTGTACCTGCACCACCTGCAGCGCACACCCTGGCTGAGCCTTGCATCGTGTTGCTGCTGCTGCTGCTGCAGTGTCTGCAGGAGAGCCCTGCGTGGCACTTGTACCTGCACCACCTGCAGCACACATACACATGCTGACCCTTGCATCCTACTTCTGCTGCTGCTGCTGCAGTGTCTGCCGGAGAGCCCTGTGTGGCACTTGTACTTACACCACCTGCAGCGCACACACAATTGGCTAACATTCTGCATCGTGCTGCTGCTGCTGCTGCTGCAGTGCCTCCCTGAGAGCCCTGTGTGGCACTTGTACCTGCACCACCTGCAGCGCACACCCTGGCTGCAAGAGTCTCAGCGGCAGTACATGTGGGCAGCCCTCAGCAGCTGCTACTACCACCTGCATGCAGGCGTACTAGCAAGCAGCAGCAGCAGCAGCGTTGGTCAAGCAGGCAGAGGTGGGGGCAGCAGTAAAGTGGGCAGCAGCCACACTCCACAGCAGCAGCAGCAGTTGGGAAGTAGGGCAGTGTCGGTGCCTGCTCCTGCTGCTGCTGCTGCTGCTGGTAGTGGCAGTGCTGCCAGCAGTGTCAGCACGAGCAGCAGCAGGGCTGCATCCCTTGCTGCTGCTGCTGCTGCTCCAAGCAGGGGCCCATCCTTCACTGCTGCTGCTGCTGCTGGGGTTCAAGAGGTGTCTGCTAAACCTCAAAAAGGGTTCCTGCCAGGGCTGGGTTCAGCAGTAGCAGGTGCGGCCAGTGCTGCAGTAGCTGGCGCTGCTACAGCTGTAGCAGGCGCAGCGACGGCTGTAGCGGGTGCTGCTACAGCTGTAGCCGGTGCTGCTGCTGCAGCAGCAACCTCTGGCATTGGAGGAGGCTCCAGTCAACAGCAGCAGCAGCAGCGACTTCCCGGTCAAGTTCCTGGTGTAGTTCCTACTGTGAGTTTGACTAGGAAGTTCTGGGTGGCGCAGGAAGATGTGTCAGCAGTGATGTACCGCATCCTGCAACACATGCCACTGCTACCCAGCACTGCTCACACTGACAGCAGCAGCAGCAGGTCAAAGCAGCAGCAAGCAGGCTTTGGCACACAATGGCAGCAGCAGCAGCAGCAAATGTTTCAAGACACGGCACAGCAGCAGCAGCAACAGCAGCAGCACACTCGACAGCAGCAGCGCCTGCAGGAGTTTGCAGGGTTTACAACAACACTGCACACGGTGTACTTTGACAACCGTGGTTTAGAGTTGTACCATGGGCGGCTGTACCTGAGACCGAACACCCAAACCCTAAAAGCGCGCTGGATAGGTCATAGTGACGGCTGCTGGGCTCCTGCTAGGGTTGTGTTAGAGCGCAAGGTATACAAGGAAGGATGGAAAGGCGAGAGCAATGCAAAGGAGTCTCTGCTGATCGCAGGAGATGTGCTGCCGTCGTATCTGGTGGGCACGTATTGCTTAGGCGATGCATTGTCACAGCTTTATGAGCTGCCAGCACTGCAGCAGACGCTGCAGCAAACCCTAGGGCACCTGCAGCAGCGACGGCAGCAGCGGCAGGCGGCGCAGCAGCGGCAGCAGCAGCTGCTACAGCTGTCACCTTTCGCTGCCGCCTCTGCAGCAGCAGCTGCAGTAGATAGAATGCAAGCAGGCAGCAGTGCAGTGACTGCAGCAGTGGGATCTCAAGCAGCAGCAGCAGATGCAGAGGTTGCTGGAGCTGTTGCTGCTGCTGGCATCCGTGTTCCACAGGGTGTAGTGCTAGGGTCTAGCTTCAACTATAGTGTGAGTCATGGCAGCGGCATCCTGGGCAGCAGCAGCAACTGTGGCCAGCAGGTTCACAGCTTTGAAGGAGTCAACATGTTGGTGCAGCAGCACCAGCACCACCAGCAGCACCAGCAGCAGCAGCAGCAGCCGCAGCCGCAGGTTGATTCAGGCGGAAGCCATGTACACTGGGGAACTGATGTGACGCAGCAGCAGCAGCAGCAGCAGCAGCCAGGCTTGGTACTATCCAATTCTCAGTTGGATAGTACCTTGGATAGTACCAAGTCCCAGTTGAGCTCTCAACTGCAGCAAGCTCAGCTGCAGCAGCAGCAGCAGCAGTCGTACCTGCAGCACCCTGCTGCTGCTGCTGCTGCTGCTGCTGCTGGTGGTTACGTTGATGACTCATCTGGCAGTGAAGACGACGAGTCAGACGATGAGGATGTGCAGTTCAGCGGCAGCAGCAGCAGCAGAAACCCTGCAGCTGCCTATACCTCACGTCAGCAGCAGCAGCAGCACCCGTTCAACCTTCATGACATGCCTTTGTCAGTCCCTGTCACTCTACCAGCAGCTGCTGCAGCAGCAGCAGCAGAAGCAGGATTTGAAGATGCCTACTTAGATCCTCCCATGCCGAGCAGTGATCAGCTGTCGCTGTTTTCCGAGGTTCAGCGGCTGATTGGACGCAAGCGGCTGCAGCCGGTGCTGCACTGCGCGCTGCAGCGCATGCTGTTTGCGATGCCGTTTGACGAACGGCTGAAGATAACATTGGACACTGACGTAGCGATCTCTGCAGTCGTGAGTATTATTTATGTTGATCATAAGTTGATCAATGCCTGCAAAGCCTGGTAAACACCCATAAGACCTGGGGGTTAGCGTCCAAAAAGTCAGCAATGTATTTCTTATTGCATGTTAGCCATACCATCCAAATTTCAGCCCCTGGACATGCCCCAGTGCTGAGAACCAGATTTAGTATCCTTCTCCCTAAAAGATAACATTGGACACTTACGTGGCGATCCCTGCAGTGGTGAGATCTGTTGCATGCCTGCTAAGCCTTGTCACTGACACAACGGCAACTTGTGTCGCAACTGCCCTGATAGCTGCAGCAGTGTCTGGTGTATGTGCATGTCTGGTGCTTGTGCATGTTATGCTCTGTGCTTGAACTAGGAGTGGAGGTGTAACGGCTGATGGCTGCTTTATGCTTCAACGGATGCCAAACACAATGTTGTTGCATGTCTGCTGCCTATGAACGCGCCTTGATAGCTTATGGCCGGAACTTAGTTCTGCATCAAATAACTGCCTGGCCTGTTGCTTTTTCACATGCATACTCGCAATACGCCCCAGCCAATTTAGGCGAGCAGCTCTATAACCAATAAAATCTGCTGATTGCACCAGTTCCAGCCCGTGTCTGTTTGCTGCATTGCAGGCCCACTACCAGCTGATGCAGGAGTCTATACTGACAGACCAGCAGCACGCAGCAGCCACAGCAGCATCCAGGCACAGCAGCGCAGCATTACTGTATGACCTGCAGCAGCAGCAGCAACCGCAGGGTGTGGTGGCATCATCGCCACCCGCACCGCCTGCTGCACAAGACAGCGACAGCAATGACTACGGCAGTGTAACAACTCTCGACCCAAACCTGTCGGGGTCAGCAGCAGCAGCAGCAGCAGCATTGAGTGGCAGCAGCAGCATGTTTCTGGCCCCTGCCCAATTTGACGATGCTACTTTAGCCTCTGAAGACCGGTCGTATGACGTATGGGAATCTATCTTCTCTGGTGACAGCAGCAGCAGCAGCAATAAGCAGCTAACATATCCCATGCCGTATGCGCTGCTGAAAGTGTCACTGACGCTGCCGGCTGGTCGAAGCGCCCCTGGTTGGCTGCAGCAGCTGATGGACAGTGAGGTATTACAGCCTGTTGAAGACTGGAGTAAGTTTGTGCACGGTTGCGCTGTACTGCTGCCTGAGGCAGTACGAGCAGTACCATACTGGATCGATGATCCAATGGTAGATCTGTCGGTACAAGCGATGCAGTCCGAGGTTGAAGCAGCAGTAAGCAGAAGGGAAGAGGCGCTGCGTCGAGCTGCGATTGCTGCTGCTGCCAATGCACGTGCAGCAGCAAGTGCGGCCAGCAGAGGTCAGCAGCAGCAGCAGCTGGTGCATTCAGAGTCAGTAAGATCAAGACATCGGCAGCAGCAGCAAGTCCAAGGAAACAAGAGTCCACTCAGCAGACAGCTGTCGGCAGGATCAGCTGCAGGAGCTGCAAGCTTCAGGGAAAGCAGCATCAGCAGCAGTGGCGGTGCGCCCACTCTGCTCGCCAGGCTCGCAAGTGGCGTGAATTCACTCATTCCTGGTGCTGCACCTGTAGTTCACACCGAGAACTTCCCAGTGCCGCAGCCGGGCACTGGGAGTCTCAGCCAGAACTTGATCAGAACCTCCTCTGGGACACAAGGCAGCAGCAGTGGCATCGTTAGCAGTGCCGGTGGGGTGAGTACGCCACTACTGCCTCCAATGCAGCAGCAGCAGCAGCCAGGTTCCCCCACACGGCAGCTGCAGGCCCTGTCATCAAGTTTCAGCGGCATCCACCCGCAGCAGCTCTTCCGCCAGCGCAGCTTGAGCAGCAGGTTGCGGCACAGCAGCAGCAGCGGGGCACTCTCCCAGCTAGCCGGCCCTGACGCAGCAGCAGCAGCAGCAGCAGCTGGAGGTTGTTCGCCGCGGCATTCCAGGGGTGTCAGGTTCTCAAGTGCTGGCAGGACCAGTGACCACAGTGAAGCAGGATCTGTGCAGCAGCTGTTGTTACCGCACCAGCAGCAGCAGCAGGGGGTTGGCAGCTACTCTGCTGCACCCAGCAGTACAGCAGGTGCTGGCAGCAGTGCTGCTGCTGCGGCGGCGGCTGCTGGTGCTGCTGCTGGTGCTGCTGGTAGTGGAGGCGCGCTGGCTTCAGGTCGGCAGCTGCTGCGGAGCATCAGCAGCTTGGTGAGGGGACGCAAGAAGCAGCCCCCTCTGTTCAGACCAGAAGGCCGAAGGTGCGCATTGTGTGATGTCAGCTGTGCTTGTTGATTCCAGAGATTGCACATGTTGCTCACCTCCAGAGCGCTCAACAGAAGAAGAGGGGTTGGGTTCAAAGTCTTTAGACTCTGCACAATTTTGTTTACTCATGTTAAATACCTCGCGGCTGGTGATTCAGCACTGCAGTGCAGCTAATGGACAACCGCCACAACACTGCTCATCGCCACACTTCAGTTCAAGAGTCTACCCCTACATACTTGCACTGATCTCTGTGCTGGTTCTGCTGCTGTCCCTCTGCTCCGCTGCAAAACCGTCCCAATCCTGCCAAACCCCAAACCCTACAACTCACAGCCCTCCGCGCGGCTGGCGTGCCCGAAAGGCATTCGTTGATACACAAACTGAGTCATTGTCACCAATCTGTTCCTGTTGCCGACACCTGCCTGTGTCTGCCTGCACTCTGCATGCCCTTGCCTTGCATCCTTTGCGATTGTGCCATCAACCGTCCTACATCATAACACTAGCTACAGCCCACCACGCAGCTGGCGCGCGCGCCGCTGGGGTCATCCCTTTCAGCCGGCTGCGCACAACCCACCGCCCAGCATGCATTGACATGCAAACAAACTGTGCTACCGTCACCCTATTGCACCTGTTGCTGGCACCTGCCTGTGTCTGCCTGCACCTGCCTGTGTCTGCCTGCACCTGCCTGCCCTTGCCGTGTGCTGTACTTGCATCCTTTGCGACTCCGCCAAAAAACGCCCTACCTCATGAACCCCAAAGCCCACCACGCGGCTGGCGCTCGCGCCGCTGGGGCCATCCCGCTCAGCCAGCTGCAGACACTGTCACATCATGCCTCGGCACACAAACTCTATCACCGTCACCCTATTGTTCCTGCAACTGACACGTGTCTGTGTCTGCCTGCACCTGCCTGCCTTGCCATCTGCCGTACTTGCATCCTTTGCGACTCAGCCAAAAACACACGCCCTACATCACAACACCTACAGCCCACCACGCGGCTGGCGCGCACGCCGCTGGGGCCGTCCGTTCAGCCAGCTGCAGACACCGTCACATCATTTGTTGATACACAAACAAACTGTGCTACCGTTACCCTATTGATCCTGCAACTGACACCTGCCTGTGTCTGCCTGTGTCCGCCTGCCCTTCCCTTCTGCCATACTTGCATCCTCTGCAACTGCCTCATGAATCCCTACAGCCCACCACACGGCTGGCGCGCACGGCGCTGGGGCCATCCCGTCCAGCCAGCTGCAGACGCTGTCGCATCATGCATCGGCACACAAACCGAGACATTGTCACCATTCTGTTCCTTTTGCTGACACCTGCCTGTGTCTGACTGCACCTGCCTGCACCTGCCTGCTCTTGCCTTGCATCCTTTGCGACTCCGCCAAAAAACGCCCTACCTCATCAACCCTTCAGCCCACCGCGCGGCTGGCGTGCACGGCGTTGGGGCCATCCCGTTCAGCTGCTCGAATGCCGGGAGTTCTTCTACTCCGAAGCAATCTTCCTGGACTGGCTGCGCATCGCCATCACACTGGCGAGCGTAGCCGTGCTGCTGCTGGGGTACAGCGCGATGGCTTACGTCAACCCATTGAAGCGACCAGTGCTGCATGTTGCGGAGCTTATCAGCCTGCTGCTGCTTCCGTGTAGCTGTGTGGTGGCGGGGTATGCCATACGCGTGTACGTGTGGCGAAGCAAGCGGCTGCACTCCATGCGCTACAGGTGCGTGTATGTTTGGATCGATGTGATTGCAGCTGCAGCAGTGGCAGCGGCAGACAGCTACAGAAGCGACTGCTGGGCTGGTGCGAAGCACGCAGGCAGACAGACACTCTGCTTTACAGGTGCATAATGACTGACACCAGCAGCAGCAGCAGCAGCAAGGCAGGGCAGTGCAACAGCATCGACCATTGTCAATGCGGCAAGCAATATGCTCCAATGCACCAGTTGATCAGAGCACGTACGCTCAATGCATGTTTCGATCTTTCGCGCAAATCTTCTGCTGATGTACTGATGTTGCTGTGTGCTGCAGGCATGTTAATGATCAGGTTTTACCCATCCTCATGACGTGGCGTGATCGCTGGTGGCCGTTCTGGCAGCGCTGCTGGTCATTGCTGACCTAGTGCTGCTGCTGCTGCTGCTGCTGCTGCTGCTCGTCCTTGTCATCCTGCAGGCGTGTTGATGATCAGGTCGGCCCCATCCTCATGACCGGCGTGTTTGTGGTGGCCATGCTGGCAGCACTGCTGGTCAACATTGCAGATCTAGTGCTGCTGCTGAAATGGCAAGCAAAGCACGCTGGTGATGACGATGATGATGATGCAGGCGGCAGCACAGATCGTGGAGATGTTGCTGATGCAGCAACTGCTGCTGGTGCTGCTGCAGCAGCGGCGGTTGGGCGGGTCTTTTCGCAGCCGAGGCTGCTAACATAAGCAATTCATTTGCGGCACGCATGTTGGTGTGTTACACATGGGTCGCTGTTGCGTCGTCTGTTCTCTTTGGCATCTGCCGCTATCTATCATATGTATCATATGTAGCGAGGTTTTGAAAGGATTGTTGTACGTGAATCGGTGTGTGGTTCCTTGAGATCTCTTCAAAAGTTTGATGGTAGCTTGTGTGTTCAAGCTTGATAATGATGAATGGTGCCACCAGTGGTACGTATGCTGAGGATTGTTGTGCGACCAATTGGGCATATGCTAGCTGCATAGTCAGCCACGCATGTTGTTTCCTGTTAGTGTTGTGCGCAGGGCGTATTAAAGTCCCAATCCTGGCTACACAGCTGCTGTAGCAGGTGCTGCTGCTCTGTCACTTATCAGACAACTGCCAACCAATACAACCACGGTGATGGTTGACTACCCAACCGTAACCAGGCTGCGACGAAACCGATATTTTGTAAGTATCTGGGCCTTCTGTCAACATATCAGTATCTGGGCATACACTTCCGAGACAATCTACGATACACCTCCTGCAGCTGATGCCTGAACAAAAACACGCAAAGCCACAATAATCGCTTTGACTCGTTTGTGAAACAGTATCTTTCGATACGAACGCACGGAACGATCGACGATGCTGGCCACAGCACAGCAGAACCGTGTGCTCAACAGAACTTCAGCGGTGCTCTGCCCCACGCATTGCCATGGCGTCCACCAAGTCAGATACTGCAGTAGCGCTGCCATGCCTGCAGCTACGCGGGGCGTGCGGCCGGCAGCAGCAACGACAGCTGCTGACCCTGGGACAAAAGCAGTAGCAGCAGGCCAGCAGCTGGTCAGCACAATCGCAAACCCCAAGTCCGTGATGCAAGGCACTCCACTGAAACACTCTAAGCTTGACAATAACTACGATGCCATCGTGATTGGCTCGGGCATGGGTGGTCTTGCTGCAGCAGTAGCTCTGACCAAGTATGCAGGTGGGGGCACACTGCAGTGAAAGATCACGTGTGACTGAGTGCAGTGCCCAAAAGGTACATCAAACCACAAATGTGCCGATGTGTCAATGACAAGTTGTGAAACCAATGGCATGAGCGCTGCTGCTCTGTGCAGCCGCACTGAGCTGCCACGCTGTGGTTGAACCTTTGAAACTCCGGTACAATGCCCAGCTGTTGTCCTGGAACACTGGACTGCTGATCTCGATGCTGGCCTGTGCTGTACTGCTGAACCCTACTGCTTGCAGGAAAGCGCGTGCTGGCGTTGGAGCAGCACTACACTGCTGAGCTGCACTACTGTGCGCTAGCTGCTGCACTCTATTGCAGGAAAGCGTGCGTTGATTTTGGAGCAGCACTACACGGCTGAGCTGCACTGCCGTGCGCTAACTGCTGCACTGTACTGCTGTACTGTACTGCTTGCAGGAAAGCGTGTGCTGATGTTGGAGCAGCACTACACTGCTGAGCTGCACTATTGTGCACTGCCACCTGCACTGAACTGCTGCCCCCTGCTGCTACACTGTACTGCTGCACTAAAGCTTGTGTTTATTCTTGGAGCAGCACTACACGTCTGAGCAGCATTACACTGCTGCCTCGTGCTGCTGCACTGTACTGCTTGCAGGAAAGCGTGTGCTGGTGTTGGAGCAGCACTACACTGCAGGAGGCTTCACGCACGCCTTTGCACGCGGCCCCTACGCATGGAATGTGGGCGTGCACTACATAGGTGCGCCTTGCAATACAAAACCATAGAGTACAATACATGTTCCGGGCTGACACAGGACCCAGCACAAGCCAGCAAGGCGGTCGTTTGTGCCGCAGTGTGCATCGCTCTAGGAGCAGGGCAGAGTGCACCCATGCGCACGCATATTCTGGGGATGTTGCATATCTATCCTATGCCCATTTGTTTGCCGCGTGTGATTGGTGTCTTGGACTAGTTTGCATGCCCTTGAGGTCCTGGTCAGAGCAGGTCATAATGCACCCTGGTTTGGCTTGTGCTTTTGCTGTCCACTGCCGCTCTGAGATGCAGCGAGCTGTGTTGCGGCAGCTGGCTGTCCTCTGTGTCTGTATGCATGTGAAGACGTGTTTCATGACTTGCCGCACGGCTGAAGTACGTAGACGTCCTGCTGGCAGTAAATTAGGCCTTTGATTGGTATCTTGACCTGGTTTGCATGCACTTCACATTCATCATGACCAGCGGCACGACTGAAGACGTAGCCGTTCTTTTGGCGCTGCATCGCAGGTGGCGGCATTGGCAAGAGCGGTGGAGAGTTCCATGCGTTGTTCAACTCGCTTACAAACGGAGGGGTCAGCTGGGCCGCGTTGCCGCCTGTGTACGACAGGATTTTCTTGGGAGACAGGTGATTGCCAGATGTGTGTGGCTCTTACTACTAACAGGAGATGATGTTTGCCTCAGCTTGTTGGCCAGCTGGCATGCTGGGCAGGGAAGTACCTGGGTTGACATTACCATCTTGTATGGGTCGCCAACCCGACGGTCAACGCTTGTGAGCCTCTCAGTGGCTCGTGACAGGGGTCGCAGTCCTTGACGAGTGGAGCAAGTAAAGTATCGTTGCGCTGCCGTGCTATTTGCTTGCCACAACAAGTGATACAGGGTGCAGCAGGTGCCACACAGTGACAAAATTTGTTACTAACAAATAAATGTTGTAGCAGATGAATTGACAGAGGCGCACTGCCTGGTGTGACAGAACAACGCTAGGGGACAGGCGAGGGTGATATGTTTCGACAAGCGGAGGGCTGCTGGTTGTTGCCTTGTCAAAGTGCCGCTGCTGCTGCTGCTGCAGGCAGTACGACCTTGTCGCTGGCAGGGACGCCTGGCTGGAGCAGATGAGCAGCTACTTCCCCAAGGAGCGCAAGGTGACCCTGTTGAGCAGCATCATAGTCTTTTGTTGCTTATTATTGCTGCGTTGCAACTTGCAGCACTGTCATGCTGTGCTGGTGGATCTGTGCACTGTACGCTTCTATTTTCTTGCCTTATTGATGACGACAGTGCACTGCGCTGCTATGATGAGCAGCTACTTCCCCAAGGAGTGCAAGGTGGGGTGTGCTGACGGCATCTTGGTTTCGTTGCTTTCTTTTGCTCTGAGTGATGCGTCGCAACGTGCAGCACTGTCATGCTGTGCTGCCAGTGGCCGCCTGGCTGGAGCAGATTAGCAGCTACTTCCCCAAGGAGCGCAAGGTGACCCTGTTGGGGTGTGCTGACTTCATCACAGCTTTTGTTGCGTTTTGATGCTGCAAATGCTGCGTCACAACGTGCAGCACTGTCATGTTGTGAACTGGCATTGTGCCCGCGATGTGGTGAGCTGCAACTATTGCTGCTGCTGTTGCTGCTGCTGCTGCTGCTGCTGCAGGCGCTGGAGCAAGTGCTTGGCCTCATGGACGGCATCGTTCCAGCAATGCGGTGAGTGGCACTGCTGCTGCTGCTGCTCACTAGGCAAACGTGTGCTGCCATCTTTTCCCAACTGCTGTCAGCATGTCTGATATATTTTTGAGAGAGGTTAGTTACATGTGGGTCCAGTCACCATCTTAGATGGTATGAGCCACCCCAAATGAACACATTGTCAACACGTGACGGAAAGAGATGAGCACAGCAGTAGACCATACTGTATCCATCTTGATGAACGCAACGTCTCTCTAATATCAAGCAAAGATGTATCTGCGGTGTGCCAGCGGCACACCCCACTCGACCAGCAGCTTGCTCAAGAGAAGCGTAGCCAACCAAAAGCATGTTGTCAAGATTGATCAACTAGAAGGCACAGACACGCTATCACAACGGCGGCAACTTGCGGCAGCAGCAAATCCCAAGTACTGCAGTGAGCATGCACATGTAAAGTAGTAATCAACGTCATTCAAGGAGTAGGAGCAATTTATATATAGGAGCAATATACTAGTCTCTACCATCGGAGCTGACCAACAATTCTGGTATCTTTTTTATGCATTATATATGCATTGCAGGTCCTGGCAGGCCACCAAGACCATGCCTAGCTGGCTGGCTGCGCTGCTGGCACCACTCACGCCGCCTCATGCTGAGGGCTGAGCACACTACAACATTGTGTACCCCGCTGCAGGCCTTGGCAAGTCGTAATTACAATGTACGGCTGGCTGAATTCCACCACACGCATACAGTCTCACACGTGAATATGCTGTTTTTGATTGCACCCATCATGCTGTTTGCATTGCAGGTCCTGGCAGGCCACCAAGACCATGCCCTGCACATGCTAGGAGCCAACCATTGATTCCTGTTGCACTTCTTACGCTTAGCTGCGCGTTGCAGGTCCTGGCAGGCCACCAAGACCATGCCTAGCTGGCTGGCTGCGCTGCTGGCACCACTCACGCCGCCTCATGCTGGGGGCTGAGCACTACAACATTGTGTACCCCGCTGCAGGCCTTGGCAAGTCGTAATTACAATGTACGGCTGGCTGAATTCCACCACACGCATACAGTCTCACACGTGAATATGCTGTTTTTGATTGCACCCATCATGCTGTTTGCATTGCAGGTCCTGGCAGGCCACCAAGACCATGCCCTGCACATGCTAGGAGCCAACCATTGATTCCTGTTGCACTTCTTACGCTTAGCTGCGCGTTGCAGGTCCTGGCAGGCCACCAAGACAATGCCCAGCTGGCTGGCTGCGCTGCTGGCACCACTCACGCCGCCTCATGCTGGGGGCTGAGCACACTACAACACACTGTGTAGCCCTATACAGGCTTGACTCTGGCTGGCTGCCCGGCACTGTGCACAGCTAGCTGACATGCTAGGAGCCAACCATCGATTCTTGCTGCACCTCTCATGCTTTCCTGCGCGTTGCAGGTCCTGGCAGGCCACCAAGACCATGCCCAGCTGGCTGGCTGCCCTGCTGGCACCACTCACGGCCAGGGGATGGAGGGGGCTGGCTGGCCAGAGCAGCACGCAGCTGTTCGGCAGCTTGACACAGGTGACTGTTTACAAAGATCTTCACATGTTTAAGCAATCCAGTGCCATATATGAAGCCTCATTCAATATGTCAGTGCCACTCACTGCCAGAGGATGGAGGGGGCTGGCTGGCCAGAGACAGCTTGACACAGGTGACTTGCCATGCTCGCACTCATAGATATAGTGTTGGTAGTGGTCGTGATGATGTCATCTGCGTCACGCTGTTGTGACGGTGTTTGCTCGAAAGGACCTGGCTGGCCAAAACAGCACATAGCTCTTCCACGGCTTGACGCAGGTGTCACTTTGTTACATGCAATGATTCGTTGTGGGTACGGTGATAGAGGTGCTCGCAGGGCAGCGCATCAACATCAGGCACGTAATACGCCAATCCTAAACGTGTGGGCAAAACACACTATCTTCTTTCGCTGCTGCAGCTGCAGCTGCTGCTGCTGCTGCTGCAGGACAAAGAGCTCCAGGCGCTGCTGGCTGGGCAGTACGTCGACATTGGATTGCCACCCGGCAAGAGCAGCGCAGCATACCAGCTGCTGGTCATGCAGCACTACCTGGTAGCGCTGCGTATAACAACCTTATGTTATAACAACAAAATATAACAGCCTTATGTTGTATTGCTGTCACGGGGCTTACCATATGCAGGACAAGGAGCTCCAGGCACTGCTGGCAGGTCAGTACGTCGACATTGGAGTTCCAACTTGCTGCAAATAAGTTAAGTTGTATGGCTGCCACATGACTGCTTGACCGATGCTGCTGCTGCTGCTGCTGCTGCAGGACAAGGAGCTTCAGGCACTGCTTGTGGGTCAGTACATCAACAACATGAAGCACGTGGTGAACGTATGTCAACACCACATTACTTTGTGTGAATGCTGCTGCTGCTGCAGGACAAGGAGCTTCAGGCACTGCTGGCTGGGCAGTACGTCGACCTAGGTCTGCCACCCGGTAGGAGCAGCGCTGCCTATCAGCTGCTGGTCATGCAGCACTACCTGGAAGCGCTGCACGTAACAACCTGATGTTAAAACAACCTTACAACAGCGGTATGTTACATTGCTGCCACATGACTTGCCATATGCAGGACAAGGAGCTTCAAGCACTGCTGGCTGGTCAATACGTCGACATTGGCCTACCGCCAGGCAGGAGCAGCGCAGCATACCAGCTGCTGGTCATGCAGCACTACTTGGAAGGTGGCTACGTGCCTATTGGTGGTGCCAGCAGCATTGCAGCTGCGATGATTCCAGTCATAGCGGAGGCTGGAGGCGCTGTTGTGACGTCAGCAGACGTGCAGCAGGTGCTGGTGCGAGATGGGAAGGCGGCAGGCGTGCGGCTGGCAGGTGGACAGGAGATCAACAGCAATGTGGTGAGCAATGTGCCCTTCAAAGAGTGCGTTTCCACTGTGTATGTTTTCAAGCCTTGACTGCCATGGTGGGGGCAGTCCGCATTCAGAGGCCTTTGTTTGGTGTCGAGGGGCGCAGTGGTGACGTCAGCAGACGTGCAGCAGGTGCTGGTGCGGGATGGAAAGGCAGCAGGGTTGCGGCTGGCAAGTGGACAGGAAGTCATAAGCGATGTGGTGAGCAATGTTGTGTTTCCACTGTGTACATTTCAGCTTTGAATGCCAGTAGCATGCTTTGAGAGGGCTTCTTTTGGTTTTTCAGGGGCAGTTGTGACGTCAGCTGACGTGCAGCAGGTGCTGGTGCGGGATGGCAAGGCAGCAGGCGTGCGGCTGGCAAGTGGACAGGAGATTAACAGCGATATGGTGAGCAACGTCTCTTGGACGATGGGTTCTGATTGTCAACGTGCTCAGCTCTGACTGCCATGGTGCGCTTAGCGTGCTTTGGGAGGGCTTCCTTTGGTTTTTCAGGGGCAGTTGTGACGTCAGCAGATGTGCAGCAGGTGCTGGTGCGGGATGGGAAAGCAGCAGGCGTGCGACTGGCAGGTGGACAGGAAGTAACAAGCGATGTGGTCAGCAACGTTTCCTGAACGCCGGGTTCTCAATGTGTTGAACTAAGACTACCATGGTGCCGTTACCACGCATTGAATGGGGTTCTTTGGGTTTTGGAAGTGCAGTGCTGACGTGCAGCAGGTGCTGGTGCCGGACGGAAAGGCAGCAGGGGTGCGGCTGGCAAGTGGACAGGAGATCTCAAGCGATGTGGTAGGGGTCTCTGCAAGTGTCTATGACTAGTTGCTGGCCTTCTCTTATGGTCATCAGGCCATCTTGATATCAGTCATACCGCACAACTGGGTGTCTCTGGTGTCCGGTACCCCCTGGCTCCTGGCCTAGTATTTGAGTGTTGGTTGCTGCTGCTGCTGCTGCTGCTGCTGTTCAGGTGATCAGCAACGCCGGCATCTTCAACACCTACTCCCGCCTGCTGCCCAGCGAAGTCTCTTCCCAGCCCAACATCCAGCAGCAGCTGTCGGCAGCCAATTCCATCGGTCCGTCAATCAGCGCATCAGTTCTGTACCTGG